>SKCR01037626.1:0-108891 GCA_019454045.1 Zanthoxylum bungeanum
ATGTAATAGGAGGTTCTGTTTACTGATGGTACGGAAACAGCTTCGCTCTGGATAGACCCCTCAGAATCTCATTGGTAGTATGACTATGTGTCTATGGGAATCTGAATTAGGGTAGATGTATTTGGTCTTAACCTGAGACTTGCATCGCTAATACTTGCGACAATCAGTACATTTTGGTTTTGGTTGTCCGAGACTTTAACAGGTTCTGTGTACGCCTCTTCTGGGTTTATTGAGAATCGTAGTGTATTGGGTGTGATGTCAAGATGGAAGTATCACTTCAGTCATATGGAGATGGTGATCACGCATGGATACAGAACTGGTACTCTATTATGTTGCAACTATCGGGATAATATGACAAGGTCATGATTATCCGATTAAAGAGACTAGTTGCTAGTGATCCGATATATGCATCGTACGGGGTAGACACCACTCCAGCCCCAGACCTAGCATGTGAAATCCGATACTGGATCGTAATACGCAATACTTGGTATACTACGCTTGATATAGATTATGTATTCCTTAAAAGAATATTTCTGGAGAATTGGGTAGGCACAATGCTTTGCTAGAAGCCAACAATGTCTTGTAAATCGGTAAGAACGTGGTACCGGGTACGCACGTATTCGGATATTCTGACGACCAGATTGACTGCCAACATATCCAGGGATCTCATTGGTCGCTTCCCGAATATTCACCGATGACGTTTGACTCGAACAGAATTAATCTGGGATTAATTATGAGAGAGAGAAAATTAATCTAGGATTAATTACAGCAAGAATTTATCTGGGATAAAATTCTATTTGAAGATAGAGAACAATAAATTTGGAATTAATCGATTAAATAATATATTTGATATATTAAATGAAATTAGATTTCAACGCGAAATTGAAATTGAATTTTAATTCGAGCGAACGAATTAATTTAGAATTAATTCGCAAGCGACTTTTGTAATAATTTTACGAGGCATTTTTATTTAATTAAATTTGATTTAATTAAGTCGCAACGGAAAATTCATTAATTCGGAATTAACGAACCCGAGCCCGAAATGTGTTTAGCGGGCCCACTCAGATTTTGAATTTAAAGTGGGGCCCACATCAAGTCATATCACTAGTCAATCTCATCACCTTTTGGTTGATGGAAGTTGTTAGTTGGTGTTGGCTTGTAAAACTCATTACCTTATTTTAATTGATGTGTGATAGACCTTTACTAACTTTGGAAATTTTGTATTAGGTTACTTGATTTTGGAAATCAAAAACACATCACTCACTCTCTCATTTTTCCACCAAGGCCGAATCCTCTCCCCTCTCATTCTCTCAAATTGGAGTGAACCTAGGGTTCATAGTTGATGATTTTTGCTTCAAAAATCTTGCTTGCTAGCAAATCAAAGGAGTCAACAAAGGTGTTAGGGACACTTACCCCTTGAGTTTGGAATTCAAAGGAGGGCTTGAAGCACTTCTCAAAGAGGCAAAATTATTTTTTTTCTCTACATCTACTTATCCGCTCAATGTAAGTATTTTCCGCAAACTTACTTTGTTTATTCACACAAATTTTATTCTTAATAGATCCTTGGCCTGTTCTAGGAGAACCCAACAATGGTATCATGAGCCAATTTTAAGCATGAAATAATTAGGGTTCATAGACTTTATTTTGGGGATTTTGTGATTTGAGCTTGATATCTTCAAATTGAATGTTTGGTTATGCTTAGATTATGATAACTTAGAGTTATGCATGATTAATTTTGAGAAAAATTGATTAGATTAATTTTCCCCAAATTAGATGCCATGGCCGAATATGATGGACCTTAGAAGCTCATTGTGTTTTTTGATTTTAGACCATTGGATGTGTTTAAATGCATGAGTATATTAATTTGTGATTTAATTGGATTTAAATCAAAATTGGATGTAAGAATACATGAAAACCGTGAGCTATGTAAGCATGGAATGAGTTGATTTTGCTTCAATTGTGTTGGACATGAATTGAACATATTAAAGCATGATTAATTAGGTAAATTGGTATTTTGGAAATATTAATTTAACTAATTAATTATGGCTAATTTACTTTAATTAAAAATTGTGATATTTGGAATATTGTAATTAAAAAAATTAACCTTTAATTTTGAATTGGGCCAATGTTGTTGTATTTGGGCTTAATGGGCTTGGTTGGGCCAAGTTGGTTTAAGACAATTGGATTGGATCCAAATTGGGCCTAAAACCATACCATAAAGTCCAAATAGAATAATTGGGCATTTAAATATTTAATTGGGCCTAATGGGCCAAAATTAATTTTATGGCAAATGGTGATTCCTTATTGGGCTTTGGTTGCCAAAGTCCATGCCTTAAGAAATTAATTAAAAGCCCATTGGACTTTAATTAAATTGACATTGGATGTTAATTGGGCCTTTGAGACCCATTTAGATTGGATTTAGAATCTAAGTCTAAAAGGCACATAATTAAGTGTAATTATTTAATTTAGAATTAAATATGAATTAGTATTGAATACGAATTAAATTGGATTTAATATTGTAGTTCGATATAATTCAAGAATTCGCACTTTGAGAACTTATTCTTAAAAGAGTTGGACTCGCTCAAATCAAATCGTTGTTTGAACATTGGATGATCATTAATTCAAAGATTAATTAATTGGATTAGATTGATTGAATAATATGCTTTGTGTGAATACATGGATGTATTAGATGGGTGAGGGCAATTTTGGAAATTGTTGTAATAAATTTAGAATTTATTAAATTGGACCTGCGTGTCCAGCCTTTATCTCTTGACTCTTTGTAATTCTCTTCTCACCAATTCCCCTCAATGTAAATGAGGTTTCTTTATTGTATTATGTAATTGGGTAGAAGTTAGAAAAGTGTTAGCCGGGGAGAGGAAAGAGAGAGATTTGTTCTAGGAAGAATTTGTTGAATATCCATCCGCATATCATTATTATTTATTTCGCGCCTTATTATGCTTTTAGAATGAATGCTTAAGGGTGTATGATGAGACCTAATCAAAGATAATAAATTGGGTGCCAATTTACGCGAAAAACCCTCAAACAAATATTAAGCAAATTCCTTCCATTCAATGGTTCTCTCTCAAGATCCAAGATTGGCATTGATTTGTTGGCCAAAGTCAAGATCAATGTCAATGGGTCCCGCTTAACTGGAATCATTAAGCTTGTTGAACCAAGGCCAAGGCTTAGTTGATTCAGAGGAAAAGGTTAGGAAATATATTGGATATATTGGCATATATATTGTATATATGTTTCAGACTTGGAGGTCCACCTACCGGATCTAGGAATTGATGAGATCCAATTGATCTTAGAGATCTACCTAGTTAAATATCATACAGCTTGTTGGCCAAAGTCAAGGTTGTGTGTTATTTAACGGGATCCTAGCCCACTAGGAAACTAGGTTTCCCGAGTACTCAACAGAGGGTTAGAGGCTCGCCGAAAAATAGTGGGAGGCCAGTATTGAATTTACAATTTCGTTCAAATACTTGCCAAATACGCGCTTTCAAATTATTTCGTCATTTTATATATTTATTAGTTGGACTAATATTTTATTATTTTTATTGTAAAAGTTGGACTGTATCCAAAAAATCGTTAATTGAATAGTTAGACTATTGCAATTAAGATGGCTGGAAAGATCAACGTTAGGGACATTATAATGGGCGAAAATGTATTTAATGGTGCGGACTTTCCTGACTGGGATATGAACCTCGGGATTGTCGTGAGGGCCAAGAAGATGCTCTATACGATAGAGAGACCTCTCGGGCCTAAGTCCAGAATTGAGCAGTCGCTTGAGTTTGAGCTTTGGAAGACTCACAACGATGACAACTCAACTGCTCAATCCGTCATGCTCGTTGCAATGACTCCTCAATTTCATCGCCAGAATAAAGGATTGGATCCATATACTATGATGGCAAAATTGAAGGACCTTCACCGATCTAACCTTAGATCGCAAAGGTATGAATTGCAGAAGAAGCTCTTTTTTCTCGAATGTGAGATGGTACATTTGTCGAGCACCATATGTCACAGATGATTGCTGACATCGAACAACTAGGTCAGCTAGGCATAACCTTTGAGGCTGAGACTTCTATAGATTTGATCTTGCAATCTCTTCCTGACAGTTGGAGCGGGTTCATCATGAACTATAATATGATGAACCAAGATCATACTCTTGGAGAGTTGATGACAATGCTGCGAGAAGCAGAAAATGAGCTTTTAGATGGCAAAAAGCGTGAGGCGCACTTCGCTTCGACATCTCAGTCTACCAAGGCTTGGCCAAAGGCTACTGGAGGCATGAGAAGAAGAAGAAGAGAAAGGGCAAGGCCAAATCATCAAAGTCTTCTGGGAAGGCAAATGACAAATCCCAAGATGTCTGCCTACAGTGTGGCAAACGGGGTCACTGGAAGCGTGATTTCCGTGAGTACAATGCGCACATAAAGGAAATCAAAGCGGGCAAGGCACCGCCTTCAGGTATGTTTGTTATTGAAATAAACATGTCTACTTCTAGTTTTAAAAATTGGATTTTTGATTATGGTTGTGGTACTCATATATGTACTGATGTGCATGATCTGCAGATTAGCAGGAGACTGGCTTCAGGAGAGATAGACCTCCGAGTTGGAAATGGGACTAGAGTCGCCGTTTTGGCTATTGGGACCTATATTTTGGAACTGCCCTCGGGGCATGTACTTAATTTATCAGACTGCTATTATGTACCTAGTTTGACTAGGAATATTATTTCTGTATCTTGTTTAGCCCAATGTGGGTATACTTTTGTATTCAGAAACACATGGTGTTTTGTTTATAAAAATGATATTGAGATATGTAGTGCTGATGTTAATAATGGTCTTTATATTTTGAATATAAATCAATCTCAAACATATAACGTAACAAACAAAAGGCTTAAATTAAGTAACAAAGATGAAACTTATATATGGCATTGTCATCTGAGACACATTAACAAGACTCGCATATCCACACTTTCGAAGAGTGGGTACTTGGACGGATTTGATCCAAATTCATATGACGTATGCGAATCTTGTTTATTAGGCAAAATACCTAAAACACCTTTTAGCGGTAAAGGTGCACGTGCCACAGAACTGTTAGCCCTCGTTCATAGTGACGTATGCGGGCCCATGTCTAGCCATGCTAGAGGTGGATATGAATACTTCGTAACCTTTACGGATGATGCATCGCGTTATGGTTATGTGTATCTTATGAGACACAAGTCGGAAACCTTTGAGAAATTAAAGAGTTTCGACACGAAGTAGAAAAACAGACCGGTAAAAGTATTACATTACGATCGGACTGTGGTGGAGAATACTTAAGCAATGAGTTTCTCGATTACTTGAAAGAGTATGGTATTCTTTCACGGTGGACTCCTCTCGGAACGCCTCAATTAAACGGTGTGTCCAAATGGAGAAACCGAACTTTGTTGGACATGGTAAAGTCTATGATGAGTCGCACAGAGCTACCAATTTCCTTATGGGGATATGCATTTAACAGTGCAATACTTATTTTGAATAAGTGTCTATTTGTAGGTTATCCTAGGGAAACCAAAAGATATTACTTCTACAACCCACAAGAGAACAATTCAATGCTTATTTTGAATAAGTGTCTATTTGTAGGTTATCCTAGGGAAACTAAAAGATATTACTTCTACAACCCACAAGAGAACAAAGTATTTGTTGCTCTACATGCGGTTTTCCTCGAAAAGGAATTCCTAAATGCAGTGGTAAGTGGGAGGAAAGTAGAACTCGATGAAAATCAGAGTGATACTGTTCCTGGCACCGATTCCTTAACGGAACACGAACAGTTCATCAGGGATGAGACTGTACCACAATCTTCTAATACACAAGAACCGCGTAGGTCGGAGAGAGTCAGAAAACAACCTGAGAGGTATGGGTTTCTGATCTCAACTCATGTAGATATTAATCTTATTGAGGAAGACAAACCAGCTATGTATGAGGAAGCGATACAAGGTATCGACTCTGATTTATGGCAAAATGCCATGAAATACGAAATGGATTCCATGTACACCCACCAAGTTTGGACACTGGTTGATGCACCAGAAGGAGTAAAGCCTATTGGTTGTAAATGGGTCTTCAAGAAGAAGACCGACATGGATGGCAACATACAAACGTACAAAGCTAGGCTTGTAGCGAAAGGGTATCGTCAACGACATGGTGTCGATTATGAGAACTATGCTGTTACGCTTCCATAACGCACACAAGTGTAATACTAGCCTATTCCGCGTTATCGATGTCCAGTCTCGATAATACTACGACTAGGGATGTTTAATGATTAAACCCTTGGTGTATTGCGATCTAGTATCGGATGTCACATCCCAGGCACAGATCAAAGATCTGGTTTGATCAATTTCCTTTAGTCACGCATCAACCCTTGATCTTGCATTTGATCATGACTTTTCGTATCCTTCATTTAAAGAACCATGCGCTATCACTTTGATCAACTTTGATCATTTGGACTGCAAATGTGCGTCACTTTTCAAAATACAATTGCACATGATTGTGCCATGCGATTGAATGATCAAACATTGCTTTGACAATAATTGGATTTTACAGTCAACGTGAATAAGAAATCAGATCCACCAATCGATCTTCCGAGCTATGTCTCGTTACCAACGGAAACTTGTGTGGGCAAGACTCACAAAATGAATCTCTAAATATTTTAGAGATTGCTAGTCACACTTGTTTTGATTTTATTTTTCTTCTTTTCTTTTTGTAAAGCTTTCTCAACTTTTGAGAGAATAAGGAAGAAGAAGAAGAAGGCGGCTAGGGTTCAAAAAGGAAAAAAAATTAGCAAAAGAAAAATCACATTTTTCTTTTTATACTTAGGGTTATATTTTTCAAAAATAAAAACAAAACCCTAAGCTATTCCCTTACCAAAATTGGCCACCCTTGTAATTGCCTCTTTAATTTTGTAACATCAATCAAGAATTGATTGTCATCATTATGACAAAAATAAATTACAAAATTAAAGATATAATAGCCTTTTCCAGTTCATAACTTCCAAAGCTATCAATAGGCTTTCCAAAAACACTTTTGGAATCTCAAAATAATATCTTTATTTATTAAATCATATATCTAATATAATTTAATAATGTGCAATTAATAATTATCAAAGAATTATTAATAAGACCATATGTTAAACTTTAACATAAAGTTCCAAGTGTGACATAATAATATTATTAATCAAATTAATAATATTTATACATATGTGAGTATATAATTGGACTATCCAATTATATTAAATCCGCTATAGTAAATCGAGCTAGCACGTGGACCAAATGGACCTACGGTTCCGAGCTCCAATAATCTCGAAATATTAATTAAGCTCTTAGTTAAATATTCTTAATTATTAACTCCAGGTTATTCCACTAAAAACTCGAAGTTGCACTCTCGTTGCCGCATATGATATATTAAGCCGAACCAAGTCGGTGTCCATCGATATAGTCATTACATACGAATTGACCCTTCACGAGTATCTCGTAATTAGAGTCAGGTCATAATGTCCGTTATACCCCTCTAATTATTTTTACCTTAAGTACCATTGATTCTCTAAAGAACGATTTATTCATAACCATTATGAATTTTAATCTTTCTATTCGTAACAGAAAGACTTGAGCGCTCAAAACCGTTCAAGTACTGAATCAACCATTAAGAAAGATACTTCTCTACTTCTCGCAAGAAGGAGTGAACTCCATATCCATGTAAAAAGTCCCCAGCTACACAATAGACCATGCCCCCAAAATACATAGCTATTGGTTGGGAGTGCTACACCAACCTCACCTTTGTAAATCAAAAGACATGGCCTGCCATGTAGGAGTTCGTAGTACACTCAGGATTAAGATCAATCCATATATGACTATCTAGTAGATTGAAATGACTTTCTTAGCTTAACAGATATTATAAGAATGTCATTTCCATCTGGGTCCAGTCCTATATGATCACATCATATAAGGTGCCTTCATTCTCATGTCTCTACATGGACGATCCCAGATCAAAGTCGCCATACAAATATAGAATGGACCGCAGCTATAGATAAACTGTAAACAAAGTACCCGATTTGTTTGCTCTCTATGGACTATTTAAGATTACTAACTTCAGAATTAAATCCTATTTTGTATGACACTCATACACTAAGTCTGAAGGCACATAAGTAATCTACAGTATTCAAGATGATATATAATATGCAAAAATTAAACAAACATTTTGATAAATGAATAATGCACCATCTTATTTCAAAACACATAAAACCGTTTACATCGCATGTAGCTCTAGGGCATACATCCCAACAATCTCCCACTTTCACTTGAGCAAATGAGACATGTCACGTAATCCTAGACCATCTAGGTGACCTTCAAACACTTTAGCCAGCAAGGTCTTTGTAAACAGATCAGCTAGGTTCCTATGAATTTACTCTCTATATGCTTTTCCCTCTTGTGGCTTGTTGGTTCTTTGGAGTTTGCCACTGCACCACTATTATCACAATAGAGTGTGAGTGGTTTATCCATATCTGGAACAACTTCTAGATCTCCCAAGAATTTACGGAGCCAGACTGCTTCCTTAGCTGCTTCACAAGCTACTACATATTCAACCTCCATGGTGGAGTCAGCAATGCAAGATTACTTTATACTCCACCATACTATAGCCCCACCACCTAGGGTGAACACTGATCCAGATGTAGATTTCCTAGAATCGACATCTGTCTGAAAATCAGAGTCTGTATATCTCCTTAGGATCATATCCTCACCGGAATACACAAGCATATAATCTCTCGTTCCCTTAAGATACTTGAGAATGTGTTTCACAGCCACCCAGTGATTCAAGCCTGGGTTTAACTGAAACCTACTGACTACTCCCACTGCAAAACAGATGTTCGGTCTCGTGCATAACATAGCATACATGAGACTACCAACTGCTGAGGCATATGAGATATGTCTCATTTCCTCAACATCTTGAGGTGTCTTAGGAGACTGTTCCTTTGACAAATGAATTCCATTCCGATAAGGCAGATTGCTTTTCTTGGAATTCTGCATCCCAAATCGCACAAGGATCTTGTCGATATAGGATGCCTGAGACATAGCTAACAGTCGTTTCTTGCGATCCCGAAGTATCTGAATCCCAAGAACATATCTGGCCTCTCCCAAATATTTCATTTGGAATTGGTTAGCTAGCCAGGTTTTCACGTCTGATAATATCTTTATATCATTCCCAATGAGTAAAATATCATCGACGTATAAAACAAGAAAAACCATCTACCCGTCAATGCGTGCTTGTATACACAAGGCTCATCAACATTCTGCTCAAAGTCCTAAGACTTGATCGTGGTATCAAATCTTATATTCCAAGATCGAGATGCCTGCTTGAGTCCATAAATGGGCCTTTGGAGCTTGCAAACCTTTTGCTCTTGACCTTGGGTGATGAACCCCTCTGGTTGTATCATATAGATACTCTCATCAAAATTACCATTCAAGAATGCAGTCTTGACATCCATTTCCAAATTTCATAGTCATAATATGCGGCAATGGATATAAGAGTGCAGATGGATTTAAGCATGGATACTGGCGAGAAAGTTTCCTCATAGTCAACTCTCTCTTTCTGGGTATAACCCTTGGCCACTAGTCTATCCTTGAAGGTCTGTACCTTCCCATCTGATCCCCTCTTCCTCTTGTAGATCCACTTGCAACCTATGGGTTTTACCCCATCAGGTTGGTCTACAAGTTCCCAGACTGAGTTGGAGTACACCGACTCCATCTCTAGGTTCATGGCTTTGAGCCATTCCTCTTTGTCAGAATCATCCATTGCACTACGATAGGTCAATGGATCATCTATACCATCGCTGGATGCGACAACTTGTGCCTCTCCAACCCCAAGGTAGCGATCAAGTTGTCGTACAACCCTCCCACTGCGTCTAGGTGGTAGATCATTCTGACAAACTTGCATCTGACTCTTAGATGTCGAAGGTGCTATGTGTTTGTCAACTTTTGTTGACGGTGGTGTTCTAGTCGAACCAGGAAGTAACTCCTCGAGTAACACCTTACTTCGAGGTTTGAACTCCCTCATATAGTGCTCCTCTAGAAACGTGGCATTTGTCGATACAAATACTTTGTTATCATCAGAACTATAGAAGAATCCACCTATAGTTTCCTTAGGATAGCCTACAAATAGGCACACCTGAGAACGTGGCTCCAACTTTGTAGTCTTATTCTTCAGCACATATGCTGGACACCCCCATATGTGAAAATGTCGTAAACTAGTTTTACGACCATTCCACAACTCTAAAGGAGTCTTAGGAACAGACTTAGATGAAACTACATTAAGGATATGCATTCTGGTTTGCAGTGCATATCCCCAGAATGAACTAGGTAGTGAGCTATAACTAAACATAGATCTCATCATGTCTAGTAGGGTCCGATTTCTCCTCTCTGCAACACCATTTTGCTGTGGTGTTCCAGGCGCTGTGAGCTGGGATATTATCCCATGCTCAACTAAGAATTCCTCGAAATCTCTGTCGAGGTATTCCCCTCCCCGATCCGATCGTAGAGCTTTGATTGTCTTACCTAATTGGTTCTCAACCTCAGCACGATACTCTTTGAACTTTTCAAAGGTATCTGATTTATGATGCATTAGGTAAACATACCCATATCTAGAATAATCGTCAATGAATGTGACAAAGTATTCATAACCACCTCGGGCTCGTACATTCATCGGTCCACAAATGTCGAAATGTATTAGCTCAAGTGGTTGACTGGCTCTTATATATTTTTCCAGTAAAAGGTCTCTTGGTCTTTTTTCCTTCTAAACGAGATTCGCAGACTGGTAAAGTTCTGAGCTTTAACTGATTTAAGGCTCCGTTCTTTATCAATCTCTCTATCCGGTCAAGGCAGATATGACCAAGTCTAAGACGCCATAGATATGTGTCATTGCGAGAAATCTTTTGCCATTTAGTTTTAGGTTTCTCTACCTAAAATATTTCAGTATTGAGCAGTGGCTTATGTGTTAACGGTCTTAACACATCCAAGTTATCTTCTAGTTTCCTTAGCATATAGGTAATTCATTTATGAAATAATAACTATTATTATTAGATAAATGATAACCATCATGCAATAGTTTTGAAACAGAAATCAAATTTCCATGACAAAACAAGAACAAACAAAACTTTGTTTAAATTCAAATAACTTTTATTTGAAAAATTGAAAACTAATAACTCCCACTGTTTTACTGAAACAACATCCATTGTCCTAACTCTCATAGTAAAGTTACCTTCAGCAAGGTCTTTACGTATGTCAAGTAGCTATACATTTAGCCTTCCAGTGTCATTCTTATTTATCTTGGTAGATTTTGAGGACTCGACAACATTTGCCAAAACACTGAGCTTACGAGGATCCACAAGTATGGACTCGTAGTGGGTGAGCTTATTAAGCAGTTGGGTCAAAGTAAAAGTTAACTTGTTCATAACATAGTTGCTTTTAAACTGCAAGAAACTCTTCAGAAGAGTTTCCATAATCATGGTCACCTAGCTACGCTCGTCAATACGAGCTCCATGGTTTTCAATAGTGTTGAGATAATTCATCATCCTCAAGACGTGCTCTCGGACTGATGTCACATCCTTCATCCTAGTAGTCATCACTGAGGCCATGGCCTCATGGTGTTGACGCTCCGAAGGTTGCCCAAACATCCCCTGTAATGACTTCATCATCTGAGATGCTAGAGCCATAGGTTCATGCTTTGTAGCAAGAACCTCAGACATCCCTTCTAGCAAGTAACAGCGGGCTTTCTCATTTGCTGCGACCCATTTCTGGTAGGTATCGCGCACAGCTTGGCCAGCATTTCTGGCCGGCTCGGGAGGACTCTCATCCGTCAGGACAAACTTTAGGTCTTCATAGACCAGGATATCGTTCATGTTACTTTTCCACTTAACATAGTTTTCTCCCGTTAATTTATCGTTTGAGAGTATGGAAATAATTGGAGAAACCATGGCTGAAAAATAAAATAAACATGCATTTAACATTCATTCATCGCATATTAAAATCATCAAATAATTTTGGCATAAAATTAAACATGATGCATGAATCATGAATAACGAATTAGAAACCTAAGAGAATTACTATGACATGGAAATCTATCATCCCACAAGTAAGTGCCGCCGTAGGGTAGGTCAAGTACTTGCATGATAGATCGAGACAATCTCAGTCAATTTAATATATGCGGGAATAACTCTTATTCCTATATTAAACAACTACCGTTTTATTCGATCAAGGAATTTTATTAACAGTTAATTATTTCTTTGTAAGTGTAACCCGCCGTTTTGGGATTCTTGGACTTAACGAGTGAAGTGTCGCCGTAGGGTAGTTCAGTTCACAAGATACATCTAGAATCCCTATCCTCTCGGAACCCAAACCTAATATTGACCCAAAATGGACACCAAAGCAAAGTCATCTCGAGGCGCCTTTTGAATCTCACATTTTTGGACTAACAACGGAGATCGTGAGATATACTGTCTTATATCCCTCTCCCACTCACTATTTTAAAATTAAGGTTTCTATATATAAAATATCTAATATTTTATTTTAACTAGTGTGGATAAATTTATGGCGGCTAAATCATAATTTTTATTTACACTAGTTTAACATAAGTGACCTAACCAATTTTAACTCCTAAAATTTGTATCACTAATATTCCATAAGTCTCTACTAATAATTTTACTCAATTAAACTAATTTAATTAGAGTGGAATTATTGAGCTATTATATTTTAACTCTTAAAATACTAGAACACTAATGAGTTTAAAATTTATGGAATTCTAAAAAGGTCAAAATTTTAATTAAACATTTTAATAAATCTTAGTGCGTTATAAAATACAATGGTACGTGGAATTGTATCCTGAGTGCAGACCATATTACCGTCTATTCGGATTCGGCTATGGAATATATATCCGGGTTTCCATCCTATATACCAATGGAATTTATTATGCACCAATTAAGCCCAATATATTAGAATTCAAATTTTAAACCATAAATCCAATTAATCTAATTAATTGATTTCCATGCATATCGGTCTTCATATCGGTCAACCTTCATATCTTACATGCTCTTAGAAATCGGCACGGATCATACCAGTCCCCATACCGATAAGCACATCGGCATACCAGTCTCCATACCGGTTAGTAATCCGGTATAGCGCTTGAATCTTCAAACGATAATATAATCGTTATAATTTGACAGATCATCATATCGGTCTCTGCAGACCGGCATATCGGTTTCAGACAGAACAGTTGGGACAGTTTACACATTCACTATTTATTGAGCCCCCAAATTCATTTTTGCCTACATCTTGAACCTTCATTCAATTTATTTAAAGGCAAAAACAGAGAATTTAAAAAGATTCATCAGCATGCACTTTCATACTCAAACTCACACACTACACCTGCATATTATTTGTAGTGAGTTTAGATTTATTGGGTTAGCAACTCACACTAAACTAAAATCTTCATTATCTTTGTGAGTTCCCAAGTTGTTCATTAAATCTTCATTATTAAACACTTGAGGTTGTGAAATCCCTGTATGAGTGGATATACTCAAAAAGGTGGATCGTAAAGGTTTGTGAGTGAGCCTATTGAGAAAACTCATTGTAAAGGTTTTAAGAGTGAACCTATGGATAACCTCTTGTGTAAGGTTTGGAGTGAACCTACGGGTCAAAACTCTTGGTTGCTGGTGAGCCACATAAAACTCGGTGTAAGTTATGGATTCAATTTAGTGGAAATCTTCAAACGCGGCTTGGGGGAGTAGACGTAGGCATTATTGGCTGAACCACTATAAATCACCGGTGTCAATTTCTCTAACTTTATCTCTTTATTTTATCGCGAGCTTAATATTTTCTTTCCATATTATTTAGCATAGGTTGAGATTGAGAAATTGATTAATAAGTTTAATTGGTAAAGCTACTAGCTTAGTAACATCGGCAAAGATTTTCATTTCTGCATATTTAGGTCATTATCCAATTTACCTCCTTTCAGTATAGAGAATTTATTTATTGTATGCTTCTAGGTAATTTCAAATAATGGTCATCAACTTTGACAATGGAGACCATGATTGAAGACAATGGAATGCAAGAGTAAAATTTTAATGTATCGATGAATGAATATTTGTTTATTTAAAAGCTTTAAGTTTTTTTTTTCCATAAACATGTATTATTGTGCATGACTTGTATATAATAACATAATTAAATAAAATAAATAAACATTAGACGTGGTCAAAAGTTAATATGTGCAAATGTCCATAAACTTAAAAAGTTAACTATGCATCCCGCTCTATTTCACCAATTGAACACCACTTGCTACCGTTAATGACCAAATCAATAAGGCTATTATTTGAAAAGAAATTATATTACTAACAAACAAATTTATTTTTGCAGATATAATAATTATTGAAATAAATATATTATCTAACTACAATATATTATATTATTTTCTAGTTTTTTAGAAAATTAGCTAGTAGGGATTATTGATTTTTTTTTTTTAATCAAATAGACGTGGATACATAATATTTTGTTTGTGTCAATGATATTACCAAAAAAAGTGTCAATTTTTCGAGTAATTTTTTGGTGCAATGGAGACACGAGTGACGTGATATCATCAATAAATTAGTAAATGACATGTATGATTTAATATTCATATTTTTAGTTGTTTTTTTTAATAATTTAACACGCATGACAATGAATTATTGTAGATTATCTCCAATTTTACTACACAATTCACAATATTTTGTTAAACAAAACCGTAGTTTGATTAGTCTCATCACATTGGTTGGCATTGTGCAGAAAAGAAAACAAACATAAATCTCTTGAAAAATAACAGGTGAAAAAAATAAATTAAGAAATAATTGTTTGCTAAATCATATATCCCATATGACGTTATTCTCCAGGTTCGTCATTCAAACCTTATAGCAATAGGGCTCTTTACAGTGTGCTTACAAGAAATCCAACTCAGATACGCTTGGACAGAATGTGCATCAATGTCTTGGGTTCTTCTAGTGAATGTCACAGAGTAAATAGCCTTTTGATTTTTGTCCGTAAAAGAAAGCTTTTCAGGTTGTACGGTAATATATACTCCTTGTGGTGTAATAATTTGATGAGTGTAGGATGATTTAGCTCGTCCGACGTTTGTTACTGTTCTATAATATGTTTGAGGACTATGCCCCAAACTTATAGAAAATGTAGGATAATTTAACTCTGCTTCAGCTATCCTGGACACTTTTGAGCATTGCACTTCATAACTCACAATAACTTCTACCTGTTGGTCTGTGTAATTCAAGCCACATAAGTAACGAACGTAGTCATCCTGTTGGATATCGTAAATAAGTCCTGGATCATTTGCTTTTGATGGGTTTACATGGCCTGCACCAACTGCAAACAGATCAGCTGGAAGACGATTTTGATCAACAATTGGCTTGCCTTCAAGGTTTACGGTATCGGCAGTAGTCATGATGGCAGATTTTATTGCAGCAGGTGACCAGTCAGGATGAGCACTTTTGAGCAAAGCTGCAATACCACTAAGATGTGGGCAAGACATTGATGTGCCTGAAGCAATTCTAAATGTGAATTCCATAGAAGATGGACTGGCAGCTAAAATGTTCACACCTGGTCCGATAATGTCTGGCTTCAAGATGCCAGGGCTTGCTTTGCTGGGTCCTCTTGAGGAGAAAGCCGCAACCTCAGGAGCATATTTCTTGTCAATTACAGTTCCTTTGAACACTATTGCAGCAGTTGGTGACGATGTTGAATTTATGTAAGCTTTGATTTTCTCCCCTACTATATAACTTACATGCATTGCTGGAAGTACATGTAAATCTGGAAAAGTAGTTTGACCAGCTCGTTGGTCATTCATAAGAATCATGGCAGCACCACCCGCATCCTTGACATTCTTTCCCTGTTTAATTTTGTCTGTACCTGCACCTTTCTCACATAACACTATTTTGCCTTTGACGTCAATGCTTTTTAGACTTTCTGGTGAGCAGAACGCATCCGAATGATCCCTCGCTCCAGCAAAAACAAGGGGTAATTGCTTGGAAGGGAAATTTTTAGGCAGGAAAAGTGTTTCGCCGTCATATGATGCCTGATTTCCTAGCTTGGCCGATGCAACTATGCTTCTGTCGATGGTGCTTGCTCCCACAGTAAGTATCCATGGTGCGTCATTAACTAAAGTATAATGATCTGGTCCAAAATTAGCTGCCGAAATACTAACAAAAACGCCTTTTTGGGTAGCGGAAAATGTTGCAATTGCTATTGAGTTAGCAAAGAAGTGCGAGAAACCAACACCAAATGAAAGCGAAAGCACATCAACACCGTCTTCAACAGCAGTTTCAATTGCTGCAATAACTAAGCTCTCTGGAGAATTTTTTGCATCTGTTGAGTAATCAAAAACTTTGTACATTGCTAAGTGAGCTAAAGGTGCCATGCCTACTGCAGTGCCATTGGCCTGACCAAACAAATTGGCACCATTCACAAAATTCCCAGCGGCTGTGCTTGCCGTGTGGGTCCCATGCCCTTCATAATCAATAGGTGGCTCACCGTTGGTAGCAAAGAAATTTCTTGCCCCAATAAGCTTGTTATTACAAGCCGCCCCTTCTAATTCACATTTCCCTTTCCACTTTGCTGGTGGTGGAGGCATGCCTTGATCACTAAACGAAGGATGCCCAGGTGTTATTCCTGAGTCCAAAACTCCAATAATAACTCCTTTTCCCATATTTGAATCTTTCCAAATTCCTGAATTTTGATGCAAACCCAAGAAGCTAGGAGTGTGTGTTGTATGTAGTTGCAATTTCTTTTCAACATGGGCTGATATAAAGCCCCTCTTTGTTTCCATGGCCTTTACTTCCTCGGATGTCAACCTTGCTGCAAAACCTGAAATCACATTCCTGTAGCAATACAACATTCGTGATTGAGGATTAGAGATGGTTGCTGCCAAGAATGACTGGTACCAGTTATCTAAATCTATTTTCTCGGAAGATAAATCCTGCTTTGGATTTTGCACGTACACAATATATGTCTGTAATCCATCTCCCTCACTTTCGTTGTTAATCACAGAAATTGCTGGGGAGAAACTGATTAGTATGAAAATGAGACCAAGTAAATTGGGAGCCATATTTAATTCTTTAGCATTCTTGATCTAACATTTATGTTTAATTTTGTGTTGATGCTTGGATTAGAAAGCGGTATGCGCCAATTATTAACAAAGAAAACACAGTTGTGAATGTGATTTTTATTTTTATTTTTTACTTAGGAATTGTTAATAAATACCCGCTAACTAAGGCAGTTAATAACGATTAACAAATTATATATTTTAAATTTATGTTACACTAAATTTGGAGAGTAAGGCTGGCTAACAGTTTAATTTATCAAACAAAGTGTCACATGTACGTGCTGCTGGCACTGGTAGTTTCAATTTGCTTAAATATTAATGGTTCTCATTTTGAAGCTGTCCCTAATTGACAATTTGAAAACAAAAAAATTATTTAACTCTGCTTCAGCTATCCTGGACACTTTTGAGCATTGCACTTTGTTGTAAAAATTTGCTTAAATATTTTTTGTAATTAAGTTCAAACGTTCATATTATTTTTTACTTATAAAAAGACGGCCCTGCTTCATAATTTTAAAAAAAGGGAGAAAAAAATAAACAAAGTTTTTTTGTTGAAAGAAAAAGAAAGAAAGAAAGAAAGAAACACAAGCTAGAAACAGCGAGAGGGAAAAAAAAAGGGCTTCACTATTTTTGAAAAAATTGCCGAGAGCCAGTGAGAAAAAGAAATTGCCGAGAGTCAGTGTGGAACAGAAAACAAAAAAAAAATAGATTATTTGTTTCATACTAGAACTAAACAGAAAAACAAACCGAGAGGGGTTTGATTTACAAGAGCAAACTGTTTTCAAACCGAGAGCAAAAAAGAAACCGAGAGCAATTATTTTTGTTTCAAATACTTTCAAAGCAAAAAACCTCACTGTTGTTTCTAAAGATTCCGAGCAATATATATATAATATATATATATATATATATATATATATATATATATCTATACTATATATATATATATATATATTTTGTGTTGGGTGTGAGTATACCAATCGATTTTGTGCAAAATCGATTGAGACAGTGTTAATCTGGGCTTGTTTTATCCAGGAGACGGCAGGGCTGATATACTGCTAGCACAAATTCCGGGCAGAGCCGCGAAACGTCTTAAAGAGAGCGACCTAGTCCGCGACTCAAGCCTACTTCGATTTTTACATTCCTGGTGAACGGTAACATTTTCCTTATTTGTGCAAATTGTTCTAACAATTTTAAGACGTTATCGATCTGTCATATTTGCTTATGTTATGTTTGTTACTGTTTTTATGCTGCAATTATAAGTACATTATGCATGAAATGAATATTAAATGAATTGATAGGCTTGTGAGGAAGTTGGCTTTAATAGATTTTATTTGTTGAGTCTTGACAAAATATTCATACTTCATGAAATTGGAATATCCGATGTCCGCAACCTGCAGAGTGTTGTTTTGAGTTGAGTTTCTGCGTGATAAATTACACGGTTTATTGCATGTTATTTTAATAACTTCATCAAGTGAAACTCAACTGACTTTTAGAGGTTTGGTAATTTCTTTCAGTGGAGCTTTTGTCATTTGTGTAGAATTTGTTTTGTCTTGATGATGCATCAAAAGCAATAAAAATAAATAAAAATAAAAAGGTAAAAAAGAGCTTTGATCAATTTGGGTTTCTATCCTTTAGAAGAAGAAGGGTATATTTGAGAATCTTTATGTTGATTGTTCTAAATTTCTTGCTCTTTTTGTTTTCCTCCGTGTGAGTGATTACTGTATTGGTTTGAAATTTTAAAAAACAGTATAGTTGTGCGACAGTTCAATCTTTACATTCTATCCCAGGTTTTGTTTTTATTTGCGGTTAGTTTATTTCTTTTACTATGTGACACCTTCGTGGGCATGGCATTTTTACTTATCTGAACTGCTGCTAGTTCGTGCAATAGTTGTGGAACTTTGCAATAATGGGTTTTGTGTAAACTACACCTGATTGAAGATATTTGCATGGAAAACTAGAAAAAATTCCAAACGAAGGGATATTATATTTTGAAATTTAGATAGGATGCATGTACTTCAAAATAAATTTTAAGAAGCTCTAAGAAAATGTTTAAATACATTTATAATAATAAGTACGTGTAGTGGTTGCACTTGTACTTGTTACTTAATTATTTGGTATAATTTCATGTCATCTTTTTGATCTGAATCCTATCTTATTAACTGATTTGATATTATTTCATTTGTACTATGAAGATCTATGATGGATTTTTTCCTTCCTTGATTGCAATCTCTTTATTGAGTTTTTGGTTCAGTGTATCAAGCGAAAAAATTTACTCTTTGATGGTTAAATGAACATAATGATCTCTATATCATCTAGGGTTTGCAAAATCTTCTTGAAAAAATGGTCAGTTTGATTTTTATTGCTCCTGATATCCTGAAGTTCTATGTGGAATTTGCTATGATTCTTTAGACTGACAAAATTTCACTATGATGTGAATTTCATATTGTCATGTGGATGTTAGATTGACAAGTAGAAAGAAATTAGAGCACGCCATTTATGATTGACTGTAGATTTAATTATACATACATTAATTAATATTTGAAGAACAGTTATGGTTTTGTTCAGCATGAGCTAGTATTGGGATATTTGTGATTTTCTTTTTCTTGAACAATGTGGTGTTGATTTACCTCAATGCATATCTGAAAAACTGTTGGAAAGCTAATGGGTTAATTTTAAAAAAAACATAATCACTAAAACTGAAATAACCAGAACAAGCACTAACCTCCCTCAGGAAAATAATAATAGTTAGTTCATATGCTACAACTGTAGCAAACAAGAGCACCTTGCCCGAAACTACCGGTTAAAGAGTTTTTGCTCCAAAAGCGAACCTTACCGAAGACCAACTGGTTACTACGATCTTTGAGATCAACATGTTTGGTGGATTCGAGGGATGGTGAGTAGGCATTGTCATATTTTGTCATGTCTGTTATGATTATGCTCTGTTCGAGTTATATGTACAAGTTGTAAATAAGATAATGTGATGAGTGGTTTCTCAAACCACTATAGCTGCTAGAACTGGTGATGTGGAATTTAAATTTTATTTTATGAAATATTGAAGGTTTGAGAACCTAGAACTTTGAGAATAAGATTAATAGAAAAATATAAATTTTATGATTGATGAACATCTTGTTTCTATGAAGAAAAATTTCTTTGGTATTAAAAAATAGTGGGGGCTCGAACTCTAATGATAAATTGGAAATAGTGGAGGTTTTACCTATAATATTTCACTTATGGTCTTAAAGTGATTAAAAGTGACAAATTTTTCTTTTTTCACAATGTTTGAAAAACATGTGAAATGTCTATATATTGATATGCTTCTTTTTTATATGCATGTTGTTGATTTTGTTGAAGTATATGTTGTCTTCTAAATCTGTAAAGAAAAAACTTAGAAGAAACTAATGTAATTCTCATAATTAAATTACTAGGACATAAAAAAATTGAATCTAATAATAAATTTACATGTACTCTTTATGACTCTAGTGTAAAGTTGTTCAAGAACATTGGTGACAATGTTAGATAATCTGAGTATCCGAACAACATTGGTAAGTGACGTTATCTTTTGATTACACTAGACCTGACATTGCATATGTCGTAGGATTACTATGTAGATTTATTAGTAAACATAGTATGAGCATTGACATGCTATTGACAAGGTTATAAGGTACCTAAAAAGGACCATGAACCTAAAATTACATTATCAGAAGTTTTCCTCTGTTCTTAAAGGACATAGCGATGTTAATTGGAACACCATTTCAGATGATTCCAAGGCTACCAAGGGATATATTTCCTTGAGTATGAGATGATACCACTAGCATCAGCTTGTGAAGAAGCAGCTTGATTAAGAAGCTTGCTATTAGATACCCTTTATGGGAGAGACTGATACCAGTTGTCTTGATCCATTGTGATAGTACCACGCGGCTATTGCAAATATTCAGAACTGTTATTATAATAGTAAGAGATGTAGATACACAGTACAGTTAGAGAATATCTCTCTTATGGAGCTGTAAGAATGGATCATGTACGAACTGATGATAATTTAGCTGATCCTTTGATAAAAGGACTAGCAAGAGAGAAGGTATCAAATACCTAGAAAAGAATGAGAATATTGCAATTATACAATCACTTATGATGGTAACCCGACCTAATAGATTGGAGATCCCAAGAAATAGGTTCAATGGGTAATAACAAGTCATGAAGTGATGATGAATCATGCTATTATTTTATTTGTGAGTTCCATTCTGAGAGCATGATATCCTGAAGCGATAGAAGGATGAGTTATTTAACTCTTAATGTGTTCTATACTCTATGTAGAGTGGAGTACCTAGCTACATGAGTACTCTTGATAGACACACCTATGTGAATGTAGGAGTGTGGCCGCTTCTTATGAAATTTTAGGCAAAAATTTCTAGAGCATTCACTATACTGGGATATACGAGCACGACCATAATGCTCGGGCTTTTGACTACACCCTGAAAGGTTTGTGTGTGTGACGTTGTCAGAGATAGAGTTCAAAACTACGAGTTACTCTAGTATAATCTGAATCATCAACACTATGTAAAGGTTCAAGTCGAAAGACACCTTTATTTATGGACGGCCTTATATTATATTGCTCGATGAAAATGTTTTATTAAAATTCAAGTGGGGATTGTTGTAAATATAAATTTGAATAAAGAAGTTACATGTTTTGAGTTTAAATGTGTTTTTACAAAAAAATTAAATTGGAGAAAAATACTTTAAAAATTCTGTAACATCCATGACAAATTTTATTCAAAGGTTTGTAACAGATTTTCTTATTAAATTTCTTAAACACGTTTTCATTAAGATTCAAAAATTTTTTAACAGCCTTATGAATTTTTCTTGACACGTTTTTTGCTTTGTTTAAATTGCAAAACGTAAGAAATAATTACAAAATATTTTTTGTAATTAAGTTCAAACGTTCATATTTTTTTTATTTATAAAAAGACTACCCTGCTTCATAATTTTTTAAAAAGGGAGAAAAAAAATAAACAAAGCTTTTTTTGTTGAAAGAAAAAAAAGAAAAGAAAGAAAGAAACACAAGCTAGAAACAGCGAGAGGAAAAAAAAAGGGCTTCACTATTTTTGAAAAAATTGCCGAGAGCCAGTGAGAAAAAGAAATTGCCGAGAGTCAGTGTGGAACAGAAAACAAAAATAGATTGTTTGTTTCATACTAGAACAAAACAGAAAAACAAACCGAGAGTTGTTTGATTTACAAGAGCAAACTGTTTTCAAACCGAGAGCAAAAAAGAAACCGATAGCAATTATTTTTGTTTCAAATACTTTCAAAGCCAAAAACATCACTGTTGTTTCTAAAGATTCCGAGAATTTTTTTTTTTTTGTGTTGGGTGTGAGTATACAAATCGATTTTGTGCAAAATCGATTGAGACATTGTTAATCTGGGCTTGTTTTATCCTGGAGACGGCGGGGCTGACATACTGCTAGCACAAATTCCGGACTGAGCCTCGAAACGACTTAACGAGAGCTACCCAGTCCGCGACTCAAGCCTACTTCGATTTTTACATTCCTGGTGAACGGTAACATTTTCCTTATTTGTGCAAATTGTTCTAACACACTTCATAACTCACAATAACTTATACCTGTTGGTCTGTGTAATTCAAGCCACATAAGTAACGAACGTAGTCATCCTGTTGGATATCGTAAATAAGTCCTGGATCATTTGCTTTTGATGGGTTTACATGGCCTGCACCAACTGCAAACAGATCAGCTGGAAGATGATTTTGATCAACAATTGGATTGCCTTCAAGGTTTACCGTATCGGCAGTTATCATGATGGCGGATTTTTTGCAGCAGGTGACCAGTTAGGATGAGCACTTTTGAGCAAAGCTGCAATACCACTAAGATGTGGGCAAGACATTGATGTGCCTGAAGCAATGTTAAATGTGAATTCCATAGAAGATGGACTGGCAGCTAAAATGTTCACACCTGGTCCGATAATGTCTGGCTTCAAAATGTCAGGGTTTGCTTTGCTGGGTCCTCTTGAGGAGAAAACCGCAACCTCAGGAGCATATTTCTTGTCAATTACAGTTCCTTTGAACACTATTGCAGCAGTTGGTGACGATGTTGAATTTATGTAAGCTTTGATTTTCTCCCCTACTATATAACTTACATGCATTGCTGGAAGTACATGTAAATCTGGAAAAGTAGTTTGACCAGCTCGTTGGCCATTCATAAGAATCATGGCAGCACCACCCGCATCCTTGACATTCTTTCCATTTTTAATTCTGTCTGTACCTGCACCTTTCTCACATAACACTATTTTGCCTTTGACGTCAATGATTTTTAGAGTTTCTGGTGAGCAGAATGCATCCGAATGATCACTCGCTCCAGCAAAAACAAGGGGTAATTGCTTGGAATGGAAATTTGTAGGCATGAAAAGTGTTTCGCCGTCATATGATGCCTGATTTCCTAGCTTGGCCTGTTGGACAATTATGACCCATAGCGTCACTATTTGTACAGATCATGGTGTTGTTGTACAAATTAACTATGTGACAAAGGAGATTGCTCTCTTATCATTTGTGATTAGATCACCAAGGTGTATAAATGATAGGAGGTCCCTATGATTTGTTCCCGAATTGAGAATGATATGAGACAGTATCAATCCACGAAGGATAAATCATTAAATATCCCTAGTCAGAGTATTATCGAGATCGGACATCGATAAATATGTAAAAGCCTAGTATTACACTTGTGCGCGTTGTGATGGCATAACGACATAGTTCTCATATATTTGGGTATAGGATACTAATGCAAATTTAATAGAAGGTTGTGTTTTACCGAAGGTACGGGAAACAGCTTCGCTCTGGATAAACCCCCTCGGAATTCCATTGGTAGTATGACTATGTGTCTATAGAAGTCCGAAATCAGGGTAGGTGTATTTGGTCTTAACCTGAGACTTGCACCGCTAATACTTACGACAATCAATCTACTTTGGTTTTGGTCGTCCAGGGCTTTAACCGATTTCTGTGTACGCCTCTTCTGGGTATATCGAGAATCGTAGTGTGTTGGGTGTGATGTCAAGACGGAAGTATCACTTCAGTCATATGGAGATGATGGTCACGTAGGATACGGTACTAGTACTCTTATGTACTGCAATCATCGGGATAAAATGACAAGGTCAGGTTTATCCGATTATAGAGACTAGTTACCAGACATCCGACATGTACTTCGTACGGGGCAGACACAATTCCAGCCCCAAGCCTAGCACGTGATCATCCGATACTGGATCGAAATACGCAATACTACGTATACTACGCCTGATATAGATCCTTTATTCCTGTAAATATATTTCTGGAGAATTGGGTAGGCATGGCGCTTTGCTAGAAGCCAACCTTGTCTTGTAAATCAGTATAAACGTAGTACTAGGTACTTACGTGTTCGGATAGTCCGACGACCGAATTTACTGCCAACATATATGGGGATCTCATGGGTCGCTTCCTGAAGATTCACCGATGACGTATGACTCGCACTTTTAATTAATCTGGGATTAATTAGATGATAGAGAAAATTAATCTAGGATTAATTGATGAGATATTTTATCTGGGATAAAATATCAATTAAAGAGAGAAAACTATTAATTTGGAATTAATCGATAAATTAATATATTCGATATATTAAACGAAATTGGATTTCGACACGGAATTGAATTAGATTTTAATTCGGGCGAACGAGTTAATTTAGAATTAATTCGTTAGCGACATGAATAGTGATTTCGCTAGGCATAATCATTTAATTGCGTCGCGACGGAAAATTCGTTAATTTGGAATTAGCGAACCCGAGCCCGGGATTGTTTGCGAGCGCATTCGCATTTCGAATTCGAGTGCGGCCCGCAAGTCAAATCAAGCGTCAAATCATTAGTCACATCAAGCGTCAAATCACATGTCACTTTTAATGATGTGACAATTGATTGATTGATTGATGTGAGTCGATGGAAGTTGATGGCTAGCATTTAATGCTATTTTGGAACCAAAATTTGTGTGTTGACTTTTGGAAAGCTTTTACCTAATTTTTTGGTATATGTTTATTTTTGATTTTGGAAATCAAATAAGCTAATACACATCTTCATTCTCTCTCTTTTGGCTCACGAATTTGGAGCCAATTTTTCTCTCTTCATCTCACGCCCAACAAGGGCATTTCTTCATTGGTTTGGTAGTCCACTGCCGAGAGCCAAGAAGGAAATGGGATGCAAAGTGCTTGATTTTTGTGGCAAAAATCATGAGAGCTAGCACTCCGAGAGACATGCGAAGGTGATAGGGAAGTCCACCTGTAGGCACTGCATTTTTGCATATAAGTCCCTATGATGAGTCTCGTATGGAGACACTACCTCTTTAGTTGTGAAAGCCGTGGGAAACGGACGTTGGAAGGGTAAAGTTGGAAATTAGCATTTTGTCAGATTTAACTCGCTTGTTTCGCTTCGGGTTCGCTTGTTGGACCTCTGTTTTAAAACACACCAAACCCATTAGATCACATCCAAAAATAATTAAAACATTTAAAACACATCTCACCAATTAAATAATTAAAACATTTAAAATACATGTCACAAATTAAAATTAAAACAAATTAAAATTAAACTTAAATTAAATTAATTTAAATCACATTCACAAATAAATCACCTTCTTAAATTAAATTAAATCCCTTTCCTAAAATACATAAATCACTTCCCCAAATTAAAAGATTTCCATATCACATTTTAATTAAAACATATCCCCAATTAACACACAAATTTGATTCCTTCTCCAACAAGGTAAACCCATCCCCTTGCCTATAAAAAGAAGCGTTCACCCCCTTTATCAACCCTGGCTGGCTGGGAGATTCACACAAAAAGAAACACAAAAAACCCTTCACGTGGAAAGAAAACTTCTCGGCTGAACTGATCAAAACAAAGCAATAAACCTATAAGCCACGTCCTCCACAACAAACCCACCAAGCAAATACCCTTCACACAGCTACGCCACCTGCCTTCCTCTTGTCTCACATTCACAGCCACAACTCCACTCAAATCCTTCACGTCCACGCCATCAACCTTCAGCCCTTCAATAACAGCCCTCCCACGTAATAAGCCAAAGACTGCCCACGTACCAAAACTCCATAGCCACCCACACGCCCCAACTTCATTCATAACCACACGCCTCAAGTCACACTCTTCAGCCTCACGCTAACCACCCTCGTCACACGCCCCTGCCACTTCATCAACGCAAAAACACTTAAGCAAAGATAAGCAACACTTAGCCCTCATACAATCAACGTTAATTCCTTGACCACAGCCACACTCACAAACATCCAGCCCCTCCACGTCCCCAAACCAAACCGACACAAGCCAAACAAAATCCCCACCAAATCAGTCCAAAAACAGTACGAAACCAGTCCCCGAACAGCCAAGACAGTCCCCGAATTAACCTCAGAAACTACCCGAAATTGTACCCCAAAACCGCACAAAACAGTCCGTTAATACACCAAAACAGTGATCAGAAATCCGTGAGGAAACAACAGCAAAACGGACTTAAAACAGCAGCCCAAGCATAAAAAAAAATGAGGGAAAACATTGAGTAGACGAATTAGAAAAGCATCGGATCAATCTCCCTTCCAACGGACGTGTAACGCCCTTTCTTAGACGACAAAAGAGGTTAGACCTGAGGGCAACTTTTTACTTATTATCTTTCATTTTATTTTTATTTTTTTAAAATATTATTGCATGAGAGTCGTTTGAAGCATGATGTGATTGTTGGATGAGCGGGATATGTGTTCCCTTTTGTGGTATATCGGATGGAAACCCGGACGTAAATTCCGTAGCCGATTCCGAATGGACGGTAGTATGGTCTGCACTTGGGATACAACGCCACGTACCCCTTAAGATACACGTATCTCGTCTCATCCAAATTTGTATTTGAGCATGTCATAGTTCTAGGTCGTTTATTTATTATTTTAAACATGATTTAATTTAGTCTTGTCATTTAATTTTCAAAGCATGATTGTGTTATTTAGGCATGTTGTTTCTTCATTCTTTATGCATGATGTTTCGTTTAGTTTATGTTTATGTTTAATTAGTTATTTGTTTACTTTGGTTTAATGGTTCAATATGCTCGTTGTGTTATATTGCGTGGAGTTATTTGGATGAAAGCATGTTAGATCTAAGTACCATTGAGCATGATTATTGAGTAGACTCGGTTGATTAATTGCACAAATCATATCATCACAAGTGACATAAGTAAGGGACCATTCCGAACCCAACGGTTTGAGATCTTCCCTTGCGAGGGGTGAGTGCGGCCTTAAATCTTTGTCCCGGTTCACACCGGGTGGCGACTCCATGTTATTTCGTACTTCCCAACTAGGCCGCGAGCCTAGAACAGCGTCGCCCAGATTCTGTTGTCTACAGTCTGGCGACTCCACTGGGGATAGAGAATCGGCCCCGAAATCATGTCTTGTGATGTGTATAATTTGTGCTTTAGTTAATTGTTTCGATAGTGAGTTGAAAGGGGTTAATCAAAGGATTTGTTGGAGCTAGGGGATGGTTGGGTGTCTTCCTTCACTCACTACCTTTTCATAAGGAAAAGCTGTGAAGGCACCTAGATAAATCATCACTTGTAGCTCGTTGTGACAGACTAGTTTGGAGAACTCGTTGTTTATTCCTGACACCAAGCGATAAGAGCCTAAGGGGCTTGGGTACTTAAGAGAGCCTCGCTCCACCCTCCCTCTGGGGAATCTACAACGGGAAATCCATTCGACAGTTAGTCACACACCGTAACTCGTTGGCACGTGCCGTAAGGTATAAAAAAGGTGCACTCACTTGGTCGCTTGAACTCTTGAGTGGGGAGTCCTAGTTGTGGGTAATCCTTCGTCAAACGAGAGCCTTTGTCCACACTCCTGTAAACCCACATGTGAACCATGGTTGTATGACCTATTGGGGCCACCCTTTATGCTTTTTATAACCCCATGCATATTATGTCTCATACATCCCATGCATCTCATGCATACATGCATCATGTTAAACCTCGTGTCTTAAAAGCCATCATAGATATCCGTTGGGTTAGAAAAAAAGAAAGACTTGTCAAAGAAGAGTTTAACAAACATTGACATCGGGAAAAGGAAATCGAGAAACAGAGAACTTTACTCCAAGGATAGAAAGACCATAGTGGGCCCAAAAAAAAAATAAAAAAAAAATAAAAAAAGAAAAAAAAAAAGAAAAAAAAAAAGAGAAAAAAAAAATTGTTCTTTGTTTTTAGTCTTGTATAGTTAGACATAAGTCCGATGATGAAATTGATTGCTTTAAGGTGAAACCTTAGAAACGATAAACTCTTGATGTACTTTTATCTGATACTTTGAGTGATTGATCTATGATAGACTCGTAAGCACTTCACTATAGGTTCTTAGCGGTGAAAACCTGAGTAGTTAGCAAGGTGACTAGTGAAGAAGAATTGTAGGTCGGTGAATGACCGTTTGCTTAGATGTCTATCTTGATTTGCTTATGTTATGATGTGTGGTATGGTTGAAAATTAAAGAAAAGTCTCTAAAGAAAAGAATTAAACCACCTATAACCAATAAGCGTGAAGCTACCCATGGGCGAGTAGTTAGGACCACCATGAGGAGAAATGCTACCTTAAAGGGTAGGTGTGTTGAAAAAAAAAAAAAAAAAAAAAAGAAGTTCAAAATGAAAAGAAAAAAAAAAAGACAAGAGAAAGAAAAAATCATACCACATTGAGCACAAAAAAGCAATTGCAGGCATAATTGAGACATCTAGGATGGTTTGACCCATCGATCCCGATTTTTGAAACGAAATCATCTAGTTAGCTTACCTAAGGATTAAGTTGTGAAAGAACCTTTGCACACACACACTTTGAGTCTGGCATAGATCATTTGTTCAAAGACTTGGATTTTGAGTTGCATCGAATGTTTTGAAGGTTCTCTGGTTTCATTACTGAGCATTCTTTGAGGACAATGATATGTATAACTATTGGGACTATTTCGTAGCATGTGACATAGCATTATGATATGGAAGGCCCCACCATGTGGTTCATCTTGACCAAGTGCAAACAGCGGAGAACAGAAAGCTAAACCAAGACTGGGGGCGACCAGTCTACCACATCGCGAATCAGGGACATAACAAGATATTGAGTCATGAGACCAGAGAGAAGACTGAACAATCACATGGAGAACTGGCGGAAGACCTAACCCAGCGGAATAGGAAAATCATTCATGCATGCATGCATACACGTAACATTTTGCATTCTTTTTTGTGTTTGTTTTGTTTTTCACAGGTTTCAAAGATGAAAAAGAGAAAGCGGCAAAGAAAAGCCAACCAGAATCAGCAAAATACGAGTAGTAGTTTTGGGGATGAGTCCCAGGGCTGAGGCCCATATCAGTATCAGCATGGGGGCGAGGCCCACATCAGTATCCATTTGGGGCGAGGCCCATATCAGTATCAGCATGGGGCGAGGCCCACATTAGAGTCAGCATGAGGGCAAGGCCATATCAGTATTCGTTTGGGGATGAGTCCCGGGGTTGAGGCCCACATCAATATCCGTTTGGGGCGAGGCCCACATCAGTATTGGGGCGAGGCCCACGTCAGTATCAGTTTTGGGGCAAGGCCCACATCAGTTTCAGTTTTGGGGCGAAGCCCACATAAGTATCAACTCAAGGCTGAGGCCCACATCATCAGGATTTTGGAATGAATCCAGGGAATGAATCCCAGGGCTGAGGCCCACATCTTCAGATTTTGGAATGAATCCCAAGGCTGAGGCCCACATCGTCCGAATTTGGAATGGATCCAGGGAATGAATCCCAGGGCTGAGGACCACCTTATCAGAATTTGGAATGAATACAGGGAATGAATCCCAGGGCCGAGGCCCACGTCGTCAGAATTTGGAATGAATCCAGGGAATGAATCCCAGGGCCGAGGCCCACGTCTTCAGAATTTGGAATGAATCCCAGGGCCGAGGCCCATGTCGTCAGAATTTGGAATGAATCCCAGGGCCGAGGCCTACATCAGCATCAGTTTAGGGCGAGGCCCACATTAGCATCCGTTTGGGGCGAGGCCCGTATTAGCATCAGTATCAATCTTGCCGGGTATGCCATTTTAGGGGTGAGGCCCACATTACATCAGTATCAGTCTTGCCGGGTATGGCATTCTGGGGGCGAGGCCCACATTACATCAGTATAGCATTGCCGGGTATGGCATTCTGGGGGCGAGGCCCACATTACATCAGATCAGCTTCTGCCGGGTATGGCATTCTGGGGGCGAGGCCCACATTACATCAGATCAGCATTGCCGGGTATGGCATTCTGGGGGCGAGGCCCGCATCACATCAGATCAGTTCTGCCGAGAATGGCACTCCGATAATGGAGATATAGTCTGGGAATGGACAGCTCGAGAATGAGCACGCCGAGAATGGCACGCCAGGAATGGCACTCCGAGAATGGAGATTTTAGTTCGGGAATGGACAGTCCAGGAATGGACAGCTCGGGAATGAGCACGCCGGGAATGGCACACCGAGAATGGCACTCCGAGAATGGAGATATAGTCCGAGAATGGACAGTCCGGGAATGGACAGCTCGAGAATGAGCACGCCGGGAATGGCACTCCGAGAATGGAGATATAGTCCGAGAATGGACAGTCTGGGAATGGACAGCTCGGGAATGAGCACGCCGGGAATGGCACTTCAGGAATGGAGATCGGTTCGGGAATGGACCACATCACATCAACGATTCGGGAATGGACCACAACACGGTGACGGTTCGGGAATGGACCTCATCACATCACAACAACACTCCAGGAATGAAGATCGGTTCGGGAATGGACCACAACACGGTGACGGTTCGGGAATGGACCACATCACATCAACGGTTCGGGAATGGAACACAACACGGTGACGGTTCGGGAATGGACCTCATCACATCACAGAAACACTCCAGGAATGGAGATCGGTTCGGGAATGGACCACAACACGGTGACGGTTCGGGAATGGACCACAACACATCACAGCAACACTCCGGGAATGGAGATCGGTTCGGGAATGGACCACAACACGGTGACGGTTCGGGAATGGACCTTATCACATCACAGTAACACTCCAGGAATGGAGATCGGTTCGGGAATGGACCATAACACGGTGACGGTTCGGGAATGGACCTCATCACACCACAACACATCAACGGTTCGGGATGGACCAGGGGTCGAAGCACCTCAACATCATATCAACTCAACACAGCAGGCGGACCATGTGACAGTTGGCGAGCCAGGTAAGTAAAAATGCAATGCCTACAGTCACTTTGGGGACGAGGCCCACATCAGTATCAGTTTCAGGGCGAGGTCCCTATTGTCAGCGATATTGGGTCAAGATGTATACTCAGGGTCGAGATGCGTGCCCCCGTTGTCGGTTGTAGTTCCGGGCCGAGATGCGTGCCCAGGGTCGAGATGCGTACCCACTACATCATATTCAGGGCGAGGTCCCTCTTGTCAGCGGTATTGGGTCGAGATGCGTACCCAGGGCCGAGATGCGTGCCCCCGTTGTTGGTTGTAGTTCCGGGCCGAGATGCGTGCCCAGGGTCGAGATGCGTACCCACTACATCATATTCAGGGCGAGGTCCCTTTTGTCAGCAGTAATGGGTCGAGATGCGTACCCAGGGCCGAGATGCGTGCCCCCATTATCGGTTAGAGTTCCGGGCCGAGATGCGTGCCCAGGGTCGAGATGCGTACCCGATACATCATCAGTTCGAGGGTCGAGGTGCCCCATTGTCATTAGCAGTTTCGGGATGCGTCCCAGGGCCGAGGTGCCCATCACACAATCAACTCAGTTCGAAGCAGCAGGCAGACCAGGTGGTAGCTGGCGAGCCAGGTAAGTAAAAATGCATTGCACGTACTTTGATAGGATTGTCATCGTCACACACTGCACAAATCCCATCAAAGTGGGGGCGACTGTAGGCACTGAATTTTTGCATATAAGTCCCTATGATGAGTCTCGTATGGAGACACTACCTCATTAGTTGTGAAAGCCGCGGGAAACGGACGTTGGAAGGGTAAAGTTGGAAATTAGCATTTTGTCAGATTTAACTCGTTTGTTTCGCTTCGGGTTCGCTTGTTGGACCTCTTTTTAAAACACACCAAACCCATTAGATCACATCCAAAAATAATTAAAACATTTAAAACACATCTCACCAATTAAATAATTAAAACATTTAAAATATGTCAAATTAAATTAAAACAAATTAAAATTAAACTTAAATTAAATTAATTTAAATCACATTCACAAATTAAATCACCTTCCTAAATTAAATTAAATCCATTTCCTAAAATACATAAATCACTTCCCCAAATTAAAAGATTTTCCATATCACATTTTAATTAAAACATATCCCCAATTAACACACAAATTTGATTCCTTCTCCAACAAGGTAAACCCATCCCCTTGCCTATAAAAAGAAGCGTTCACCCCCTTTATCAACCCTGGCTGGCTGGGAGATTCACACAAAATGAAACACAAAAAACCCTTCACGTGGAAAGAACTTCTCGGCTGAACTGATCAAAACAAAGCAATAAACCTATAAGCCACGTCCTCCACAGCAAACCCACCAAGCAAATACCCTTCACACAGCTACGCCACCTGGCTTCCTCTTGTCCACATTCACAGCCACAACTCCACTCAAATCCTTCATGTCCACGCCATCAACCTTCAGCCCTTCAAAACACTGCCCTCCACGTAATAAGCAAAAGACTGCCCACGTACCAAAACTCCATAGCCACCCACACGCCCCAACTTCATTCATAACCACACGCCTCAAGTCACACTCTTCAGCCTCACGCTAACCACCCTCGTCACACGCCCCTGCCGCTTCATCAACGCAAAAACACTTAAGCAAAGATAAGCAACGCTTAGCCCTCATACAATCAACGTTAATTCCTTGACCACAGCCACACTCACAAACGTCCAGCCCCTACACGTCCCCAAACCAAACCGACACAAGCCAAACAAAATCCCCACCAAATCAGTCCAAAAACAGTACGAAACCAGTCCCCGAACAGCCCAAGACAGTCTTCGAATTAACCTCAGAAACTACCCGAAACTGTACCCCAAAACCGCACAAAACAGTCCGTTAATACACCAAAACAGTGATAAAAAATCCGCGATGAAACAACAGCAAAACGGACTTAAAACAGCAGCCCAAGCATCAAAACAACGAGGGAAAACATTGAGTTGACGAATTAGAAAAGCATCGGATCAATCTCCCTTCCAACGGACGTGTAACGTCCTTTCTTAGACGACAAAAGAGGTTAGACCTGAGGGCACCTTTTTACTTATTATCTTTCATTTTATTTTATTTATTTTAAAATATTATTGCATGAGAGTCGTTTGAAGCATGATGTGATTGTTGGATGAGCGGGATATGTGTTCCCTTTTGTGGTATATCGGATGGAAACCCGGACGTAAATTCCGTAGCCGATTCCGAATGGATGGTAGTATGGTCTGCACTCGGGATACAACGCCACGTACCCCTTAAGATACACGTATCTCGTCTCATCCAAATTTGTATTTGAGCATGTCATAGTTCTAGGTCGTTTATTTATTATTTTAAGCATGATTTAATTTAGTCTTGTCATTTAATTTTCAAAGCATGATTGTGTTATTTAGGCATGTTGTTTCTTCATTCTTTATGCATGATGTTTCGTTTAGTTTATGTTTATGTTTAATTAGTTATTTGTTTACTTTGGTTTAATGGTTCAATATGCTCATTGTGTTATATTGCGTGGAGTTATTTGGATGAAAGCATGTTAGATCTAAGTACCATTGAGCATGATTATTGAGTAGACTCGGTTGATTAATTGCACAAATCATATCATCACAAGTGACATAAGTAAGGGACCATTCCGAACCCAACGGTTTGAGGTCTTCCCTTGCGAGGGGTGAGTGCGGCCTTAAATCTTTGTCCCGGTTCACACCGGGTGGCGACTCCATGTTATTTTGTACTTCCCAACTAGGCCGCGAGCCTAGAACAGCGTCGCCAGATTCTGTTGTCTACACCACCCATGAGCTTGGAATCGTTTGAAAAAGCTTGGAGCTTGACGAAGATGATCCAAATGACCGAAAATGTGGACTGCAAGCAGCTCACTGCCGTGAGCAGTAAGGAGGCAGAAAATCATTTTTGTTCGTTGCCGCGTCGCTCAACCGCTCGATGTAAGTATTCCGCAACTTCGTCGTATGTATTCACGTGTGTTTTCTTGTTTAGTATTCGATCCTCGGGGCCGTATAAACTCCAACAATGGTATCAGAGCGATTGAAAAGCATGAAAAATGATTAGGGCTTAAATTGGGGTAAATTGTATTTGAGCATGATTGAATAAATTGGATGTTTGAGTATGCTTAATACATGTTTAATTGATGATTGATTGGATCAATTTTATTAAATTGTGTTTGGAACATTTTTCCCCAAATCTCCTTGCTTGGCCGAGAGAGTGAGATGCCCTATTTGATCTTGGTGATTTTTTGATTTTTGATCATTGGATGACTTGAATCAATTGGAAATGTGTGGATTTAATGTTAATTTGGATTTAATTGGATTGAATTCGGAATTGATATGAAAATCCCTATATTGCCGAGACTTTGAGCATGTATATTGGGTTTGATTTTTGTTAAATTATGTTGGACATGATTTAATATTGATAAGCATGATTAATTAGGCTAATTGATGTTTTAGAAATGTTAATTGGGTAATTAATTATGTTATACACTTTGTATAATTAAATTGAGAATTGGAATTTTTGTAATTTAATTATATGGGCCTTAAAATTGGATTTGGGCTTGTAATGTTGTTATTGGGCTTGGTTGTACCAAGATGGGTTAGGAAAATTGGTTGGATCCAATTAGGCCCAAAATCACTTCCATAAAGCCCAAATGCGACTAATGGACCTTTAAAGTTTAATTGGGCCTAATGGGCCTAAAATGATTTCTGGGCTTATGGGGTAACTCCCGGATTGGACTTTGGTTATTGGGTTCGACCCAAGTTGACCAAAAGTCCACGCCTTAAAGAAATTAATTAAAAGCCCATTGGACTTTAATTAAATTGACGTTGGACGTTAATCGTGCTTTGAGACCCGTAACGATTAAATTTGGAATTTAAGTCGTAAAAGTTCATTAATAAAGTGTAGTATTTAATTTGGAATTAAATAGTGAATTAGTATTAAATACAAATTGAATTGGATTTAATTTTGTAGTTTAATTTAATTCAAGAATTCGTACTTTGAGTACTTATTCGCAAAAACGAGTTTGACTCGAACAAAATCAAATCTTTGTTTGAACATTGGATGGTCACTAATTATCAGATTAATTAATTTGATTAGATTGATTGATAACATGCTTGTGTGAATACATGGTTGCGATGCATGAATAATGTATATCAGATGGATATTAGATGAGTGGGACAATTTTAGAAATTGTTGTAATAAATTTGGAATTTATTAATTGGACCTGCGTGTCCAGCCTTATTACCTCCTTATTCTTTGTATTCTCTTCTCACATATTCCCCTCAATGTAAATGAGGTTTCTTTAGAAGTGTAGTGTAACGGGTAGAAGCGATATTAGTGCTAGCAGGAGAGAGAAAAGGGAGAGATTTGATCTAGGATCAATGTGTAAAGTATCCATCCGCATATCATTATTATTTTATCATATGCGCTTTATTATGTGTTTAAAATGCATGTTTAAGGGTGTATGATGATGAGACCTTAACAAAGATAATAAATTGGTTGCCAATTTGCACGCGAAAAACCCTCGTAAAATATTAAGTGTTTTTCCTTCCATTGAGTGATTCTCACTCAAGATCCGAGACTGGCATTGGTTTGTTGGCCAAAGTCAAGGCCTTTGTCCGTCGAGGATGTGTTTGAATCACGAGAGCTTTGTTCCATATTAGTGTCTTGTCCAAGTTGTGGTTTGTTGGCCAAAGTCAAGACCACTTCTTGTCCATCGACATTGATTACGAAGCTTTCCATGGTCAATGGGTCGCGCTTGACTGGGATCACTAAGTTTGTTGTGCCAAAGCCAAGGCTTAGTTGATTCAGAGGAAAAAGGTTAGGTAATATATTGGATATATTGGCATATATAAGATATATGTTTCGGACTTGGATGTCCTCCTACTGGATCTAGGAATTGGATTGGATCCAATTGATCTTAGAGATCTACCTAGTTAATTATCATACCATTTGTTGGCCAAAGTCAAGATTGTGTGATATTTAATGGGATCCTAGCCCACTAGGAAACACGGTTTCCCGAGTACTCGACAGAGGGTTAGAGGCTCGCCGAAAAATAGTGGGAGGCAAGAATTGAATTTGCAATATTCGTTTAATTATTTGCCATACGCGCTCAATCAAATATCATTCGTCAAATAAATTAAATGTTAGTTGGACTAATATTTAAATCGTTGTTTTATTAAATAGTTGGACTATATTCAAACAATTTAATTAGTCGATTAAATAGTTGGACTATTGTAATCATTATAATAAATAATACCTAAATCGTTGATTAAATAGTTGGACTATTAAAATCAAGATAGAATTGAAAGATTGACATTTAAAACATGATCCTAGGGAAAATGTATTTAAATGGTTTAATTTTCAAATTAGGAATTAAAAATTCAGGATGGTCCTGGAAAATAATAAGTTACTTTATTAGATAAAATAACATATTAAGCCTAAGCCCGAAGTTAATCAAACAATAGAGCATAATCTTTAGAAGATCATGTGATGATAACTTAAGTGCTTAATCCATTAAACTTGTCGCATTAGACTCCTTAATTTCTGAATCAGAACTAAGGATTAGATCCTTAAAGTATGATGATGAAATTGAAGGATCTTCTTAGATCTATATTTAGATTTTAGAAGTACAATTGCTATAATAACTCTTGAAGAGTTAATGACTATTCTCAAGGAGACAAAGTCAAAGTTTGCAATAGGTAAGTAGCGCAAGGCGCACCTTACTTCGATATTCTAGAAACCCGAGGCTTGGCCAAAGGCTTCTGAATGTGGAAAATGGGCAAATGCAAAATCATTATAATCTTCTGGGAAGATAAAGGACATATCCCAAAATGTCTGCTTAAATTGTGGCAAATGGGATCGCGGAAGCGTGACTGCCGTTTGGACAAAGCAAACATGAAGGAACTGAAGACAAGGCAAGGCTTTGACTTCAAATATGTTTGTCAACATTATGTTCACAACTAGTATTAAAATTGGATTTTAAATACTTAGTGTGGTACATATATATATATATACTGATGTTCAGAATCTGCTATGAGCAGGATACTGACTTCAATTGAGATTAATCTGCGAATTGGAAACGGGACGAAAGTCCCTGTTTCAACCGTAGATACCTAAGTTTAGGAACTACATTCAGGTGTGTACTTAAATTAGGAAACTGTTATAATGTAACTAGTTTGACTAGAAACATTATCTATATATCAGTGTTTAACCCGCTGCGGGTAAACCTTTATATTCTAGAACACTAAAGTGTTTTATTATATAAAGATGATATTGAGATAAACACATTAGATGTGAATAACATCATTTATATTTTGAATATAAATAAATCTCAAACGTATAACGTGACAAACAAATAGCTCAAACTGATTTGATCAGATGAAACATATTGTGGCATTGTTGTCTGGGACACAACTAAACAACAGTCGTATATCCACACTTTCGAAGACTGGGTACTTGGACTGATTTGATTCCATTCAAATAAAAGTCTACGAATCTACTTTATTGGGCAAAGTGCCTAAAACACTTTTTACTTGGTAAAAGTGCAAATGCCACTAATCTGTTAGCCCGAGTTCATACTGAAGCAAGTGGGCCCATGTCTAGCTAGGCTAGAGGTGGATATGAATATTTCGTGACCTTTACGGATGTGGCATCGCGTTATGGTTATGTGTTTCTTATGAAACACAAATCGGAAACTTTTAAAGTTTCGACACGAAATAGCCAAACAGATCGGCTAATGTATTAAACTGACACGGTAAGACTGTAACTGAAAATACTTAAACAATAAGTTTCTCATATACTTGAAAGAGTATAGTATTCTTTCAATGAGGACTCCTCCTAGAACACGTCATTTTGACGGTGTGTCCGAACTGAATAACCGAATTTTGTTAGACATGATAAGGTTAATCAGGAGTCGCTCTGAGCTACCATTTCCTTCAATGGATACGCATAAATAGTGCAAGACATATTTAGAATAAGGTTCCATAAAATCTGTTTGACAGATTTCATATTAGATATGAACGGGAAAGAAACTGGGTTTCTCATTCCTGAAAATTTGGGAATGCTAGGCATATGTTTGGATGATACCAAACTAGAACCCAAATTGGATAAGTGCCAATTGTATGTTATCCTAGGGATACCAAAGTATAGTAATTATACAACTCACATGAGAACAATGTTATTGTTGCTCACCATGCATTTTTCCTAAGAGGAATATCGATATGCAGTGGTAAGTGGGAGGATAGTAAAACTGGATGAAAATCGGAGTGATACTGTTCCAGGCACTGATTCCTAGTGGAACGCATATAGTTCATCAAGGATGAAACTATACCAGTAATCTTCGAATACACAAGAACCGCGTAAGTCGGAGAGAATCAGAAAAAATACTTGGGGTATTGGTTTCTGATCTCACCTCGTTAAGATGTCAATCTTATTGAGGAATACCAACTGACTACGTATGAGGAAGTGATACAAGGTATCGACTCCCTAATATGGCAAAGTGCCATATAAATCCAAAATGGATTCCATGTATATCAACTTAGTTTAGAAACTAGTTGATATACCGCAAGGCATTGTGCCTATTGGTACTATTCAGTCTTCATGGATGACAACATACCAACGTACTAAGCTAGACTTGTAGCAGAAAGGTATCGTTATCAACATTGTGTTGATTACGATTTAACCTTTTACCTGTTGCCATGGTAAATCCATTTGGTTAATGCTTGCTAAAGCTGCATATTTCATTTATGAAATATGTCAGCTGAACGGGAAAATCGCTTTCCTAAAAAGGAAACCTTTTGGAGGATGTTTACAACATCCTATCGATTTTGTCGTACCATAACTAGCAAACAAGGTTTGCAGGTTATTTGATCCATGTTTGGATTGTAGCAAGCATTAGGTTCTTGGAATTATCATTTTGATGTAATCATAATGGAGTATGATTTAATTCAAAACAAAAATGATTCTTGTGTATAAAAGGAGGTTAGTGGGAGTGCACTGACAGTGGCTTGTCCTATAAATAATGATAACATGTTATTTCTTGGAAATGATATTCCCATAATAATAATCGGTGAAAGCTTGGCTTTCGAGAAAACTCTCTGAGAAATCGTACATTGAAAAATGTACGTGACCTGGTGTCTCATACGCTTTGAGCATATGGAATCACAAATAGGCCAATCCAAGAGATAGTCACTGGATTGATGTTAAGAACGTCCTTTAGTATCTTAGAGAACTAAGGATGCTATCTTAAACTATGGAGAAGGAGAACTTGAAGTGACTGTGTTCACTACTGCAAGTTTCCTAACCGATATAGAAACGACTATAAGTCACAAACGGTACTATAAAGTTTGAACAACAGAACTGTGAGCTGGAAATCTTCCAAGCAAGATACTGTTACCGAATAAACAACAAATGCGGGTTATTGCTGCAGCTGAGGCAGCAATAGAAGCCATCTGGGTCAATAAAAAATCTAATTAGATTAGATATAGTTCTGTTAGCAGCTGAGCTAGGCGTCAGCACAGGCTAAAGAATTAATGGTCTCTTCAACGATCCGGATACATACTTCGATATTCCTCTGATTCGTTCGGATCATACATCGTAGCGATGTGATGATCGAATAAATATCATCAGACGATAATCATGCAAATCCGCTGACGAAAACATTTTCTCAGCAGTTTGAGCGAACCGTACATAGTTCGGGTAGTAGACACTCGAGTGACTGGCTATAGGCCAAGTGGGAGATTGTTGGACAATTATGACCCATAGCATCACTATTTGTACAGATCATGGTGTTGTTGTACAAATTAACTATGTGACAAATGAGATTGCTCTCTTATCATTTGTGATTAGATCACCAAGATGTATAAATGATATGAGTTCCCTATGATTTGTTCCTAGATTGAGAATGATATGAGACAATATCAATCCATGAAGGATAAATCATTAAATATCCCTAGTCAGAGTATTATCGAGATCAGACATCGATAAATACGTAAAAGACTAGTATTACACTTGTGCGCGTTGTGAGGGCATAACGACATAGTTCTCATATATTTGGGTATAAGATACTCATGCAAGTGTAATAGGAGGTTGTGTTTTACTGATGGTACGGGAAACAGCTTCGCTCTGGATAGACCCCATTGGAATTCCAATGGTAGTATGACTATGTGTCTATGGAAGTCCGAAATCAGGGTAGGTGTATTTGGTCTTAACTTGAGACTTGCACCGCTAATACTTACGACAATCAATATACTTTGGTTTTGGTCGTCCAGGGCTTTAACCGGTTTCTGTGTACGCCTCTTCTGGGTATATCGAGAATCGTAGTGTGTTGGGTGTGATGTCAAGACGGAAGTATCACTTCAGTCATATGGAGATGATTGTCACGTAGGATACGGTACTAGTACTCTTATGTACTGCAGTCATCGGGATAAAATGACAAGGTCAGGTTTATCCGATTATAGAGACTAGTTACCAGACATCCGACATGTGCTTCGTACGAGGCAGACATAATTCCAGCCACAAGCCTAGCACGTGATCATTCGATACTAGATCGAAATACGCAATACTACGTATACTACGCCTGATATAGATCCTTTATTCCTGTAAGGATATTTCTGGAGAATTGGGTAGGCATGGCGCTTTGCTAGAAGCCAACCTTGTCTTGTAAATCGGTATAAACGTAGTACTAGGTACTTACGTGTTCGGATAGTCCGACGACCGAATTTACTGCCAACATATCCGGGGATCTCATGGGTCGCTTCCTGAAGATTCACCGATGACGTATGACTCACACTTTTAATTAATCTGGGATTAATTAGATGAGAGAGAAAATTAATCTGGGATTAATTGAGGAGATATTTTATCTAGGATAAAATATCAATTAAAGAGAGAAAACGATTAATTTGGAATTAATCAATAAATTAATATTCGATATATTAAACGAAATTGGATTTCGACGCAGAATTGAAATTAGATTTTAATTCGGGCGAACGAGTTAATTTAGAATTAATTCGTTAGCGACGTGAATAGTGATTTCACTAGGCATAATCATTTAATTACGTCGCGACGGAAAATTCGTTAATTTGGAATTAGTGAACCCGAGCCTGGGATTGTTTGCGAGCGCATTCGCATTTCGAATTCGAGTGCGGCACGCAAGTCAAATCAAGTGTCAAATCATTAGTCACATCAAACGTCAAATCACATGTCACTTTAGTGATGTGACAATTGATTGATTGATTGATGTGAGTTGATGGAAGTTGATGGCAAGCATTTAATGCTATTTTGTAGCCAAAATTTGTGTGTTGACTTTTGGAAGGCTTTTACACAATTTTTTGGTATATGTTTATTTTTGATTTTGGAAATCAAATAAGCTAATACACAACTTCCTTCTCTCTCTTTTGGCTCACGAATTTGGAGCCAAATTTTCTCTCTTCATCTCACGTCCAACAATGGCATTTCTTCACTGGTTTGGCAGTCCACTGCCGAGAGCTAAGAAGGAAATGGGAAGCAAAGTGCTTGATTTTTATGGCAAAAATCATGAGAGCTATCACTCCGAGAGACATGCGAAGGTGATAGGGAAGTCCACCCATGAGCTTGGAATCGTTTGACGAAGCTTGGAGCTTGACGAAGATGATCCAAATGACCGAAAATGTGGACTGCAAGCAGCTCACTGCCGTGAGCAGTAAAGAGGCAGAAAATCATTTTTGTTCATTTTCGCGTCGCTCAACCGCTCGATGTAAGTATTCCGTATTTTCATCGTATGTATTCACGTGTGTTTTCTTGCTTTGTATTCGATCCTCGGGGCCGTAGAAACTCCAACATGGCTGATGCAACTATGCTTCTGTCAATGGTGCTTGCTCCCACAGTAAGTATCCATGGTGCGTCATTAACTAAAGTATAATGATCTGGTCCAAAATTAGCTGCCGAAATACTAACAAAAACGCCTTTTTGGGTAGCGAAAAATGTTGCAATCGCTATTGAGTTAGCAAAGAAGTGCGAGAAACCAACACCAAATGAAAGCGAAAGCACATCAACGCCGTCTTCAACAGCAGTTTCAATTGCTGCAATAACTAAGCTCTCTGGAGAATTTTTTGCATCTGTTGACTAATAAAAAACTTTGTACATTGCTAAGTGAGCTAACTGTGTCATGCCTAATGCAGTGCCATTGGCCGGACCAAACAAATTGGCACCATTAACAAAATTCCCAGTGGCTGTACTTGCTGTGTGGGTCCCATGCCCTTCATAATCAATAGGTGGCTCACCATTGGTACCAAAGAAATTTCTTGCCCCAATAAGCTTGTTATTACAAGCCGCCCCTTCTAATTCACATTTTCCTTTCCACTTTGCTGGTGGTGGAGGCATGCCTTGATCACTAAACGAAGGATGCCTATGTGTTATTCCTGAGTCCAATACTCCAATAATAACTCCTTTTCCCATATTTGAATCTTTCCAAATTCTTGAATTTTGATGCAAACCCAAGAAGCTAGGAGTGTGTGTTGTATGTAGTTGCAATTTCTTTTCAACATGGCTGATATAAAAACGCCTTTTTGGGTAGCGGAAAATGTTGGAAATTATTGATTGAGAATTATTTGGTGCTGTTAAATAACAACAATTAGTAATAATTTCATGTTGGAAATTATTAAGTAACAACAAGAGTTGTTAATCAAATAATTAAGTAACATCAAGAGTTGTTAAGTAACAACAATTAGTAAAATGTTAAGTGGGGAACATATGGTACACCCATGATGGTAGCATTTTTGGAAGTGTTAGAGAAAGTCATTATGCATACAAATACATGTGATTACATAGTAATCAATGCATGTGATTAAATAGTAATCAAAGATTAATAGTAATCCATGCATGTGAGCTAATAGTGACTTGGTTTCCCTCCTATAAATAAGACCATTTGCTTATTGAGTTAAGCAATCAATTAAGTTTGATTAAGAGGTCTCTACAAGCTTAAAGGTATGCAATTGTGTTGTTGTTAATATAGATTTATTTCAATTAGTTTGTAAATAAATCTAGGACTAGTAATACATGTATGGTTAGATCCTAAGAGAACAAAGTTGTAAATATATTAGGGATTTTGTTTCCTAACATTGGTATCAGAGCTTAAATGCATGTTTTCTAGTTAGGTTACACAAAAATTGCATGAACATGTATGAAAAATGTTGAAAATGCTTCTGGTTTTTGTTTTTACAAAAATGATTTTCTTCCAACTTTGGGCCATAATAACTCTCTGTAGAAAATTGATAATTGCATGTTCAAATATGTTTTTAAAACTAGGTCATGAGATCTTCAATTTGGTATATCATTTGCTTAATTAAGATTAAAATGGAGAAAGATATGGACCCTAGAAGTTGGCTAGATGAATATGTTTTTACCCATAAAAACACTCCCAAAATAGATGTACTACATGTCATCCGCTATTTAGAGAAGAGGACGACAAGTCATCTGGATTATGTACGACAAGTTGTACGTGTGCCTCGTTTGCAGATGGCAAGTCGTCCGGTTTATGTACGACAAGTCATACGCATAACACCGAGAATGATGACATGTCGTCCAGAACATATCAACCGACAAGTTGGCTGGAAGTATAAGATCTAAACGACATGTCATACGGCCACAGAACAAGCGGACGACATGTCATCCGCACGTGTGACTCGGTCGAAATTGGCAGGCGCGTGAGAGCGCGTGAGGGTTAGTGGGAGCCCGTGGCCGGCGTGTGGAGGAGCGTGTAGGCGCGTGAGACACTCCTGAGGCGTATGTATGGCGCGTGAAGTTTTGTGTCGGCCTGTGTGGGTCATGTCTGTATCGGTTTGCTTCGGTAATTCCGATTCGCCATGATTAAATGTCTAATCCTTTTTACATATTGTATTAATCGGCCATGATAAATTTGTTTTATCATATAAAGTTTGTGTTTATGTAAATAAATATCTTTATGATGTTTATTTTATTCAATGTAACTTTGTGTTTCATTGTATTGATTTTTCCTTGTATTTGTTACAGAAAAATCATGGCGATTATTCGAAGAGTTGAAAAAATGATTACGACACACACAGACAGGGATATGATATCAGACATGTTGTTGAATATGGATAAATATCGAATGAGTGAAAGCGATGATATGATTTCGCATATCATCACTTTCAATATCATGTTACAGGAGTCTATCTGGGCAGGTAATTGGATAGGACAGCCAAATAGATTAAGATTACTGAGAAACACTCTCCCCAAGATATGGCAAAAACAACTTACTCGTTTTTGGATATTAGTAAAACGTGAGGAAAAAAATGTTCCTTATAATAAAGCCATTGAAAGGTTAGCGTTTCAGTATCTCCGACATAAGGCAAATAATACAATTTTTCATTTGATGTCTCGGAAACGTTGTAAGGATCCTAAATTTGCTATAGGTTTTCCATAGGTGTCCAAGATCAATTACGAGTTACCTAAGAGTTTGAGGATTCGTATCCCAAAACATATATTAGTTGGGACTCTACAACTGGGAAAATTATTATTGTAAAATATTAATTTCTATCATGTGTTTTTTTTTCTGTGTGTAATGATTTGTTATTTCACGGCATGTAAATATTGTATTTATATGTATAGATGTTCTATGTTGAATTTAATTTATGTAATTAAATCAATGAGTGTCATGTACATTAATTGTCGCATGATTAAGAGGTTCTAAAAATTTATGTAATTTTTTAGAGAATGATTTTACATGATTGATTATGTTGATAATATTTTTACATTGGGTAATTAGATGATGATTGGACACATAGTGGCCTTTTGACTCTAACCCCATTGAAGAATTTTATTAAACATAATTCATTTCATGATAAAATAAACAAAAGTATTAACAATTGTGCATGAATGTCTGTAGAAACTTTGTGTTTTTTAATGGCTTCCGCAACAAAGAACATTATCGGTGAACTCAACAAGGGTGAGAAACTGAATGGCGATAATTATGAAATTTGGAGCATGAAAATCCAATATATGCTAGAAGAACAAAAGGTTCTTGAAACTCTGAAAAATGAGCATGGATGAACCTGAACAGGGCACTACGGCCCAACACAGGCGAGACCGATAGGCTTATGAGGCCTGGAAAAAAAAGAATTCCATTGCCCGCATTACATTGCTAAGCAGTATGGATAATGACCTAATGAAAGAGTTCAGGAAATTTGACATGGCTAAGGACATGTGGTCCACACTAGCTGAAAAGTTTGGTAGTACATCAATAACCAAACTCAGGTCACTGACAATCAAGTTTGACACATACAAGAAACGCCCTGAGTTTACTATGTCAAAACACTTAAGGCAAATGTCATGATTACTGAACTGGCAGATGCTGGACATGTTCTTACAGATGAACAGAAAGTCCAAGCGGTCATTCGTTCTCTTCCAAATAGCTGGGAGCATATGAAGATGCATTTGACCCACAATGAGAGCATCAAAACATTTGATGATGCTAAACGTCACCTTGAATTAGAAAGCGACCGACTCGCGGCCGTTAAGTCAAATACTGAAGTGTATATGATAGAAACTAACAAACCTGGGGGTTTCAAGAAGAAAATAAAATTTCATAGTGGTGAGTTCCAGTTCGGAAAAGAACAAAATTCTCCCAAGCCAGAAAAGAAACAGAAAACCAATCAACATGGGAAAGGAAAACGTCCTACCAAAAAGAAAAACATGGTAAAGGTTAAATGTTTTAACTGTGGTAAGAAATGTCATTTTGCTCGTGACTGCACTGAGCCTAAAAAGGTGAATACCTTTCATGCATATTTAAATGAAATATGTGTTTCAAGTTCAATCTTTCTAACTGAATCTAATCCTTTATGGACTGTAGACTCAGGAGCCACAGACCATGTAGCGAAGGATAAAGATGCCTTCGTGGAATTTCGACGAATTTCACCTGGGGTGAAGTGGATATATGTTGGAAACAACTCACAGGTTGAAATCAAAGGAATAGGAACATGCAAGTTAGTCATGCATGGTGGAAAAACTTTACTACTACATGATGTATTGTTTGCTCCACAAATTCATCGAAATTTAGTTTATGTGTTGGTTTTGGTTAATTTAGGTTTCAATTTGAACTTCCATAAATTTGGTATTGATTTGTACTTAGGAACAATTCTACCTTCTCAGTGTTTCAATCACAATTCCAGTTTTTCGTTTGTTACCTCAACTATCAATAATGATGGTGATGTAATTGTATGGCATGCTAGACTTGGCCACATTGGCCAGCAAAGAATGAACAGATTAGCCAAAGAAGGCTTTCTGGGAAATATTGAGAAGGTAGAATTGTCAACCAGTGAATATTGCTGTTGGGTTTTCTAGGTCAAACCAAGATCAATTAAGCAAGAAATCATGTGAATACAACAAAGTAAGAATGCGGAAAATACTCACTTTGATCGGATTTTGGATGCGTTGAACACAAAAAAAATAAAATTTGCTCCTTGATGTTTCGGCCAAGCCCCTTTGAAGTAGATCTCTAAGCTTATCTCTTTAAAGTTTTGAATCCAAGCTCCAAGCTTTGATTTGAGATTCCAAGCTCAAAGGTTGGTTTCCCTAACACCTTGATATGATTCCTTATGTGTGCGCTAGCACAAAATTGAAACAAATTTTTATCTTTGGTGAAGAGCAACTCTCGGCCAAGGAACAAAAATGGAGAAAGTCAAATTTTAGTTCAAAATCGTGAGGGAGAGAGAGAGAGTAAAACTTGTGTTTTTGTTTTCTAAAACCAAATACACTTATGAAAAGTCAAAGCCAAAAATTTGGTATATCCTTTTCAAAAAAGAATAAAGCAAATTGGAGGGAAAAAAACAATTAAGGCTTCCAACCACTCCCATCATAAATAGTGAGTGGATGTCAATCACAAAAAGGTGACTTGACTTCCATCACTAAAGTGACTGGCGATGTGACTTGCGATGTGACTTGTGGGCCCCACTTTAATTCAAAATCCGAGTGGGCCCGCAAACACATTCCGGGCTCGGGTTCTTTAATTCTGAATTAACGAATTTTTCATTGCGACGTAATTAAATCAAATTTAATTAAATAATTATGCCTAGCAAAATTACTATTCACGTCGCTCGTGAATTAATTCTAAATTAATTCGTTCGTCCGAATTAAAATCCAATTTTAATTCCGCGTCGAAATCTAATTTCGTTTAATATATCAAATATATTCTTTTATCGATTAATTCCAAATTAATCGTTCTCTCTCTTCAAATAGTATTTTATCCCAGATAAGATCTCTCCGTAATTAATCCTAGATTAATTTTCTCTCTCTTCTAATTAATCCCAGATTAATTATGTTCGAGTCATACGTCATCGGTGAATCTTCAGGAAGCGACCCATGAGATCCCTGGATATGTTGGCAGTAAATCCGGTCATCGGAGTATCTGATTACGTGTGTACCCAGTACCACGTTCTTACCGATTTACAAGACATGGTTGGCTTCTAGCAAATTACCTTGCCTACCCAATTCTCCAGAAATATTCTTTTAAGGAATATGTAATCTATGTCAGGCGTAGTATACGTAGTATTGCGTATTACGATTCAGTATCAGATGTCACATGCTAGGCCTGGGGCTGGAATTGTGTCTGCCCCGTACGAAGCATATATCAGATCTATGATAACTAGTCTCTATAATCGAATAATCATGACCTAGTCATATTATCCCGATGACTGCAGTACATAAGAGTATTAGTTCCGTATCTTACGTGACCATCATCTCCATATGACTAAAGTGATACTTCCATCTTGACATCACACCCAATACACTACGATTCTCAATATACCCAGAAGAGGCGTACACGGAACATGTTAAAGCCCCGGATGACCAAAACCAAAGTATATTGATTGTCGCAAGTATTAGCGATGTAAGTATCAGGTTAAGACCAAATACACCTACCCTAATTCGGACTTCCATAGACACATAGTCATACTACCAATGGAATTCCGATGGGTCTATCCAGAGCGAAGCTGTTCCCGTACCATCGGTAAACACAACCTCCTATTACACTTGCATGAGTATCCAATACCCAAATATATGAGAACTATGCCGTTATGCTCCCATAACATGCACAAGTGCAATATTAGTCTATTCCGCATTATCGATGTCCAATCTCGATAATACTACGACTAGGGATATTTTAATGATTAAACCTTAATGGATTAATATTGTCTTATATCTTATTAATCTGGAACTAATCATATAGACTTGTATCATTTATATATCCCGGTAATCTAATTACAAATGATAAAAGAGCAATTTCCTTTGTCACATAGTTGATTTGTACAACAACACCATGTTATGTACAAATCGTGATGCTATGGGTCATAATTTTCCAACAATCTCCCAATTGGCCTATAGCCAATCACTCAAGTGTCCTACACCTGAACTATGTACGAGTCGCTCAAACTTCTGCTGAGAAACTACTTTCGTCAATGGATTTGCAATGTTATCAACTGATGCGATTTATTCGATCATCACATCGCCACGATGTATGATCCGACAAATCAGATGAAATAATTGAAGTATATATTTAGATCATTGATGAGATCATTAATTCTTTAGCCTGTGCTGAGGCATAGCTCAGCTGCTAACAGAACTATACCTAATCTGATTAGGATTATATAGATCCAAAATGCTTCTTTTGCTGCCTCAGCTGCAACAATATTCCGCTTTTGTTGTTTATTCGGCAACAGTATCTTGCTTGGAAGATTTCCAGCTTACTGTTCCGTTATTCAAACTATATAGTACCCTTATTGCCGGTTTGGAAACTTGCAGCAGTGAACCCAGTCACTTCAAGTTCTCGTTCTCTATAGCTTAAGAAAGCATCCTTAGTTCCTCTAAGATACTTAAAGATGTTCTTAATCTCAATCCAGCGACTATCACTTGGATTGGCCTGATTTTGACTCCATATGCTCAAAGCATATGAGACCCCAGGTCGCGTACATATATTTAAATGTACGAGTTCTCGGAGAGTGCCAACAACTTTTAGATCTATCCCAGTAGATCCTTATTCCTAGAATAAAGGTTCTCTCTCCCAAGTAGTCTACGGAGAATTTTCATGAAAGCCAAGCTTTCACCGATTTTATTATGGGAATGTCATTTCCAAGAAATGATATGTCATGATTATATATAGCTATCATTGTCAGTACGCTCCCACTAACCTTCTTATATACACAAGAATTATATTCGTTTTGAATTAAATCATATACCATTATGATCTTACATCAAAATGATAGTTCCAATAACGCAATGCTTGCTTCAATCCATAAATGGATCGAATTAACTTGCAAACCTTGTTTGCATGCTTTGGTACGACAAAACCGTCAGGATGTTGTAAACATCCTCCAAAAGATTTCCTTTTAAGGAAAGCAGTTTTGACGTTCAGCTGCCATATTTCATAAATGAAACATGTAGCATTAGCAAGCATTATCCGAATGGATTTAATCATGGCAACAGGTAAAAGGTTTCATCGTAATCGACACCATGTTGATGACGATACCCTTTTATACAAGCCTAGCTATGTACATTTGTATGTTGCCATCCATGTTTGTCTTCCTTGAAGACTCATATAGTATCAATAGGCACAATGCCTTCCGGTACAACAACCAGTGTCCAAACTTGGTTGGTATACATGGAATCCATTTCGGACTTCATGGCACTTTGCCATAATAGAGAGTCGATACCTTGTATCACTTCCTCATACGTAGCCAGTTCGTATTCCTCAATAAGATTGACATCTACATGAGGTGAGATCAAAAACCTATACCTCTCAGGTTTTTTTCTGACTCTCTCTGACTTACGTGGTTCTTGTGTATTCGAAGATTGTGGTACAGTTTCATCCCTGATGAACTCTTTGTGTTCCGTTAAGGAATCGGTGCCTGGAACAGTATTACTCTGATTTTCATCGAGTTTTACTTTCCTCCCACTTACCACTGCATATAGGTATCCCTTTTAGGAAAACCGCATGGAGAGCAACAATTAAATTGTTTTATTGTGAGTTGTATAAGTACTATACTTTGGTTACCCTAGGATAACCAACTACAAATTAGGCACTTATCCGATTTGGGTTCTAGTTTGGTATCATCCAAACATATGCCCAACATTCCTAAATCTTCAGGAATGAGAAAACCTGGTTTCTTTCCTGTTCATATCTAATATGAAGTCTGTCAAACAGATTTTCATGGAACCTTATTCAAAATAAGTTTTGCACTGATTAATGTGTATCCCTTGAAGGAAAATGGTAGCTCAGAGCGACTCATAATTAACCTTACCATGTCCAACAAGGTTCGGTTTCTCCGTTCGGACACACCGTCAAATTGAGGTGTTCCGGGAGGAGTCTATATTGAAAGAATACTATACTCTTTCAAGTAATTGAGAAACTTATTGCTTTAGTATTTTCATCACGGTCCAATCGTGATGTTTTAATACTCTTTCCGGTCTGTTTTTATACATCGTGTCGAAACTCTTTGAATTTATCAAAAGTTTCCGATTTATGTTTCAAAAGAAACACATAACTGTAACGCGATGCCACATCCGTAAAGGTTACAAAGTATTCATATCCACCTCTGTCCTAGCTAGATATGACCCCACTTACGTCACTATGAACGAGGGTTAACAGATCAGTGACACTTACACTATTACCAAGTAAAAGGTGTTTTAGGCACTTTGCCTATTAAACTAGATTCGTAGACATCATTTGATTAGAATCAAATCCGTCTTAGTACCCACTCTTCGAAAGTGTGGATATACGAGTCTTGTAAATGTGTCCCAGACAACAATGCCACAAATAAGTCTCATCTGATTAATTCAGTTTGAGCTATTTGTTTGTCATGTTATATGTTTGAGATTCATTTATATTCTAAATATAAATACTGTTATTCACATCTAATGTGCTTATCTCAATATCATCTTTATAAAATAAAACACTTAGTGTTCTAGAATATAAAGGTATACCCTCAACAAGTTAAACTTAGATATAGAGATAATGTTTCTAGTCAAACTAGGTACATTTTAACAATTTCCTAATTTAAGTACATACCCAAAGGGTAGTTCCTAAAATTAGGATTCTACGGTTAAAACAACGACTCTTGTCCCGTTTCTGACTCGCAGGGTAGATCTCAACTGAAGTCAGTCTTCTGCTAATCAGCAGATTCTGCACATCAGTACATATTTATGTACCACATCTAGTATCAAAAATCCAATTTTGAAACTAGTAGCGAACATGTTTATGACAAACATGCTTGAAGCTGAAGCCTTGCACCACATTTACTTCCTTCATGTATGCCTTGTCCATACGGCAGTCACACATACAGTGACCCTGTTTGCCAAAATTTAGGCAGACATCTTGGGATATGTCATTTGTCTTCCCGGAAGACTGTGATGATTTTGCCTTTGCCCCTTTTAGAAGCTCTGGCTCTGCCTCCTTGAGCATAGCCATCAACTCTCCAAGAGTTTACTCTTGGTTCATAATGAACCTGCCCCAACTTTCGGGTAGAGACAATAAGATCAAATCTTTGGTAGTCTCAGCCACGTAGGTAATCCCCAGCTAACCTAGCTGATCGATGTCAGCAATCATCTGTGACAACTAGTGCTCGATAGATGTACCCTCTGACATACGCGAGCGAAAGAGCTTTTTTTGCAATTTATACTTCTAAGATCTAAGAATAAATCTATGAAGATTCTTTAATTTCAACATCATGGTATAAGGATCTAATCCTTAGTTTTGACGACGAAATTAAAGTGTCATTGCATCAAGCATTAAGGATTGAACACTAAAGTTATCATCACCATGAGTCTTCCAAAAATCATGCTCCACAATTTGCTCAACTCCAGGCTTAGGCCCGAGATGTCACTCTATCAAATAGAATAACTTCTTAGTTCCGAAGACTATCCTGAGGTTTTATTCGCAATCTGAAAATTGGAGCCGTTTAAAGACATTTTCACCCAGGATTATGTTCTAAACGCTAAACTTGCAGTTATCTTGATTCCAATAGTCCAACTATCCAATCAACTATTTCAGGTGCTAATATAATGATTACTATAGTCTAACTATATATAATCAACTACAATTTGATTGGTTAAATTCAAATATATTGATTACTATAATCCAATTATATAATCAACTATAAATTGAAGTAGTTTGAATACAGTCCAACTGTTTAATTTTAAAACAACAATTAAATATTAGTCCAACTAATATATTTCAATAATGACGAAAAAATGAAATCAGCGCGTATTGGCAAGTATCTAAACGAAATTGCAAATTTAATACTTGCCTCCCACTATTTTTCGGTGAGCCTCTAACCCTCTGTTGACTACTCGAGAAACCTAGTTTCCTAGTGGGCTAGGATCCCGTTAAATAACACACAACCTTGACTTTGGCCAACAAGCTGTATGATATTTAACTAGGTAGATCTCTAAGATCAATTGGATCTCATCCAATTCCTAGATCCAGTAGGTGGACATCCAAGTCCGAAACATATATCTACTATATGTCAATATATCTGATATATTCCCTAACCTTTTTCCTCTGAATCAACTAAGCCTTGGCTTTGGCACAACAAGCTTAATGATTCCAGTTAAGCGGGACCATTGACCTTGGAAAGCTTCGTAATCGATGTCGATGGACAAGAAGTGATCTTGACTTTGGCCAACAAATCACAACTTGGACAAGACATGCGATATGGAACAAAGCCTTCATGATTCAAACACATCCACGATGGACAAAGGTCTTGACTTTGGCCAACAAACCAGTGCCAATCTTGGATCTTGAGAATGAATCACTCAATGGAAGGAAAACACTTAATATTTGTTGAGGGTTTTTTGCGTAATTGGCAACCAATTAATTATCTTTGATTAGGTCTCATCATACACCCTTAAGCATGCATTCTAAAAGCATAATAAGGCGCTGTAAATAAATTAATAATGATATGTGGATGGATATTTAAAACATTTTGTTCCTAGAACAAATCTCTCACTTTCCTCTCTCTTGCTAGCACAAATCTTACTTCTACCCAATTACATAACACTTCTAAAAAAACCTCATTTATATTGAGGGGAATAAGTGAGAAGAGAAATACAAAGAGTCAATAGGTAATAGGTTGGACACGCAAGTCCAATTTAATAAATTCTAAATTTATTACAATAATTTCCAAAATTGCCATGACCCATCTAATATCCATCCGATATACATTATTCATACATCACATCCATGTATTCACACAAAGCATGTTATCAATCAATCTAATCCAATTAATTAATCTTTGATTAATGATCATCCAATGTTCAAACAAAGATTTGATTTGCGCGAGTCCAACTCGTTTAAGAATAAGTACTCAAAGTACGAATTCTTGAATTATATCAAACTACAATATTAAATCCAATTTAATTCGTATTCAATACTAATTCTTTATTTAATTCCAAATTAATTAATTACACTTTATTAATGAGCCTTTGCGACTTAGATTCTAAATCTAATCTTAACGGGTCTCAAAGCCCAATTAACATCCAATGTCAATTTAATTAAAGTCCAATGGGCTTTCAATTAATTTATTAAGGCTTGGACTTTGGCAACCAAAGCCCAATAAGGAATCACCCTTTGCCAAAAATCAATTTAGGCCCAATTAAATTATAAAAGGCCCAATTATCATATTTGGATCCAACCAATTATCCTAAACCAAACTTGGCCCAACCAAGCCCATTAAGCCCAAATACAATATTTTTAGCCCAATTCCAAATTAAGCCTAATTAAATTTAATCACAATATTCCAAATATCACAATTTAATCAATTAAAGTGTATTAGCCATAATTAATTATTTAAATCAACATTTCCAAAATACCAATTTACATAATTAATCATGCTTTAATTAATCATCTTATGTCCAACATAAATTGAAGCAAAATCAATCCAACATGCGTCCATAGGCTCACGGAAATTAGGGATTTTTTATATCAATTTTAATTTCAATCCAATTAAATCACAAACTAATATATCCCATGCATTTTAAACACATCCAATTGTCTAAAATTCAAAATCACCAAGAGCTATCCTAGGGTATCACATTCGGCCAAGGCATACAAATTGGGGAAAATTAATCCTATCAATTTCACAATTCCAACAATGTACAAATCCAATTTAAATTCATCCAACCTCAACCAAATCATCAATTTGAAGAAATCATGCTCAAATCACAAAATCCCAAATTAAAGTTTAAGAACCCTAAATTCAATTACATGCTCAATTATGGCTTTGATACCATTGTTGGGTTTTCTAGGTCAAACCAAGATCAATTAAGCAAGAAATCATGTGAATACAACAAAGTAAGAATGCGAAAAATACTCACTTTGATCGGATTTTGGATGCGTTGAACACAAAAAAAATTGCTCCTTGAAGTTTCGGCCAAGCCCATTTGAAGTAGATCTCCATTCTTTTCTCTTTGAAGTGTTGAATCCAAGCTCCAAGCTTTGATTTGAGATTCCAAGCTCAAAGGATGGTTTCCCTAACACCTTGATATGATTCCTTATGTGTGTGCTAGCACAAAATTGAAACAAATTTTTATCTTTGGTGAAGAGCAACTCTCGGCCAAGGAACAAAAATGGAGAGAGTCAAATTTTGGTTCAAAATCTTGAGGGAGAGAGAGAGAGTAAGACTTGTGTTTTTGTTTTCTAAAACCAAATACACTTATGAAAAGTCAAAGCCAAAAATTTGGTATATCCTTTTCAAAAAAGAATAAAGCAAATTGCAGGGAAAAAACAATTAATGCTTCCAACCACTTCCATCATAAATAGTGACTGGATGTCAATCACAAAAAGGTGACTTGACTTCCATCACTAAAGTGACTGGCGATGTGACTTGCGATGTGACTTGTGGGCCCCACTTTAATTCAAAATCCGAGTGGGCCCGCAAATATATTTCGGGCTCGGGTTCGTTAATTCCAAATTAACAAATTTTCCATTGCGACGTAATTAAATCAAATTTAATTAAATAATTATGCCTAGCAAAATTACTATTCACGTCGCTCGTGAATTAATTCTAAATTAATTCGTTCGCCCGAATTAAAATCCAATTTTAATTCCGCGTCGAAATCTAATTTCGTTTAATATATCGAATATATTATTTTATCGATAATTCCAAATTAATCGTTCTCTCTCTTCAAATAGTATTTTATCCCAGATAAAATCTCTCCGTAATTAATCCTAGATTAATTTTCTCTCTCTTCTAATTAATCGCAGATTAATTATGTTTGAGTCATACGTCATCGGTGAATCTTCGGGAAGCAACCCATGAGATCCCTGGATATGTTGGCAGTAAATCCGGTCATCGGAGTATCCGATTATGTGCGTACCTAGTACCACATTCTTACCGATTTATAAGACATGATTGGCTTCTATCAAAGCACCGTGCCTACCCAATTCTCCAGAAATATTCTTTTAAGGAATATGTAATCTATGTCAGGCGTAGTATACTTAGGAGTTGTGCGGCCTATGTTCATGTCCATTCTCACGAACATGGAAAGTTAGGCCCAAGAGGAAAAAAGTGTATCTTTATAAGATATTCTGAACAATCAAAAGGGTTTGTTTGCATAGGTGAACATGAAAGTGGAGGCGTGACAAAATTTGAATCACGAGATATCACATTTTTAGAAAATGATTTTCCTAAGCAGGGAGAGATAGGTCAAGATTTATCTCTATATGAAACTCAAGATCACATGGATCACATGATTGGTGAAAACTCGGGTTTACCTAATTCAAGTGGGAGTGGTGAGAGAAATTTGAGAAAATTTGATGAATCTATTTCACATGAATCTCAAAATGATGAATTAGTTTCACACGAGTCTCATTTACGTGATCCAAGTGGGAACAATGTGCACGATCCAAATGAGAATAATATGGAAAGTTAGGAATCAGTTCCACCACTAGAATCCCAATTACGGCGTAGTAATCGTAAAGGCATTCCTCGACGTCGTTTCGATATCGAAGGAGAAACCTTTATGATTCTACCTCAAGATGATGAAGAACCTAGAAACATAAAAGAGGATCTTCAATGTCCTGCTAAGGAAAAATGGATGAAAGCAATGGAAGATGAAATTGAGTCAATGAGGTCCAACCAAGTTTGGAAATTGGTTGATCTACCCAAAGGACGCAAAGCTATCAAGAACAAATGGGTTCTTAAAATAAAGCGTAATGCCGATGGCAATATCGAAAGATATAAAGCATGGCTTGTAGCAAAGGGGTATACACTACAGGAAGGAATTGACTACGAAGAGGCTTTTTCACCCGTTGTAAGGTTTACCTCAATTCGCTTGATTCTGGCTATAGTAGCAAGCATGGATCTAGAATTACATAAAATAGATGTAAATACTGCTTTTCTCAATATAGAACTTGATGAAAAAATCTACATGGAACAACCAGTAGGTTTCATAAAAGAAAATGAAAATGAGAAAGTATGTAGACTTTTAAAGTCTATATATGGTCTCAAGCAATCGTCTAGACAATGGTATATACGATTCCACAATACAATCATTTCGAATGATTTCATAATGATAGATGAGGATCATTGTGTGTACACCAAGAGAGATAAAGATAAATTCATTATCTTATTTTTGTACGTGGATGATATACTTATAGCCGGAAATGATAAGGAGTTTGTAAAACACATCAAAGAATGGTTATCATCTAACTTCGAGATGAAAGATATGGGTGAAGCTACATATATTCTTGGGGTTAAGATCTCAAGAAATCGTTCAAAGAATTTATTATCTCTTTCACATGAGTCATATATAAAGAAAATTCTTGAACGCTTCCAAATGCAGGCTTTTAAACCCATTGATACTCCTATCACGAAAACTGAAGCTTTGAGTCGTAGACTGTGTCCTGAAACTCCATAGGAAAAGGAACAAATGAAGAAAGTTCCTTATGCAAATGCAGTTGGAAGTTTAATGTACGCAATGTTGTGTACAAGACCTGATATATGTTTCGCTGTTGGAATGGTAAGTAGATACCAATCCAATCCAGGACTAGCACATTGGAAAGCAGTTAAAAGAATATTTAGGTATCTGAGAGGGACAGCTGATTACTCATTATGTTATCAAGGAAATGATTTGCAATTGAGAGGCTATACTGATCTGACTGGGGAGGAGATTTAGATGAAAGAAAATCTACCTCCGGTTTTGTTTTCTTGCTAAACAATGGTGCCATTTCATAGAGCAGTAAGAAACAATCTTGTATAGCCTTATCCACAATGGAGGCTGAATTTGTGGCCTTTTCATTAGCAGTATAAGAGGCTGTGTGGTTGAAAAGGTTCTTCGATCATTTAGGTATGTCAAATAAAGCTTATGGTCTAGTATTAGTTAACTGTGATAGTGAAGCAGCGATAGCCTACACAAAAGACCCAAAATTCCATTGTAAAATGAAACATATAGATACCAAATATAACTTTTTGAAAGAGATAGTTGCACGAGAAGAGGTAAACATGAAGTACATTTCTATGCAAGAAAGGGTAGCAGATCCATTGACCAAGCCTGTTCCTAGAGATGTCTTTGTTAGACATGTAAGAACTCAGGGATTGCGTAGATGTTAATGTGCTTACATATTATGATATGTATTTTTCCCAAATAATGTTTACTAATGTTAATACTCATTGATATTTATGTTCAATGCTTACATGTTATTATGTTGATACATGTTTAAACAAATATACTATTAGTTAGTATGAGAAGTATGTCTGACAAGTGAATGACTGGCCCTCTCATACGGGCAATCGCCTCCATTACTTTGTGTTAATGGGAGATGAGACAAATTTTTAAGCTAATTATCTGAGTGATAATTTAGAGAGCTCAAGCTTGAAAATTAAGTAATGTCGTTATGAGGTCACTTTCTCTGCGATATGACCTAAGGTGAATAAGTTCGTTTCACCTTACTTGTCTTAATGTCAGATAAGAGTTAGACATTGTGTTTGTCTGAACTATAATCTGTACGGTATTTTATGAGACATGCGCTCCATGGGAAATGAGAGAATACCATAGCACATGTTTTCATACCATGTGTACATTTGCGACTATTGAGGGTAATACAAGTAAATATCTCAGTCTTGATATTGTGTGAGACCCTTGAGATTATTTCAATCTCACATTGTACCCTTTAGACTCTTGTCTGCTTCTTAAAACTTAGATTTGATGATTACTATCTTGGAGTGTTGCTGAAAGATCATGAGAGATTCGATCTGAAAGAACATCTCTGGAAAAGTGAATTGAATCAAAGTTGAGAGATTCAAGAAAGAAGAAAGATCATTATATGAGTAATATCACATTAGATTGTTTTCACTGGTCGACCAATTATGTTATTCTATGTGATCAAACATGATTGTGAATATAAAATAAATATTACATTCGAAAAGAGCTCGAGAGAGATATAATGTGATAAATGATCGAGGATACTGTATACATAATCAACTATGGTTCTATCCATTTTTCGAGCAGCTATATATTCCTAACAGATGTATAGCAATTAAGCTCTCGAAGTATGCTGGTCGCACGGCATAATTGCAAAGTATGAATTATTCTTGTAGAGATAATAAAAATTGTTGATCCCATCATATGTGAGTGGGAGATGTTGGAAATTGTTGATTGAGAATTATTTAGTGTTGTTAAATAACAACAATTAGTAATAATTTCATGTTGGAAATTATTAAGTAACAACAAGAGTTGTTAATCAAATAATTAAGTAACAACAAGAGTTGTTAAGTAACAACAATTAGTAAAATGTTAAGTGGGGAACATATGGTACACCCTTGATGGTAACATTTTTGGAAGGGTTAGAGAAAGTCATTATGCATCCAAATACATGTGATTACATAGTAATCAATGCATGTGATTAAATAGTAATCAAAGATTAATAGTAATCCATGCATGTGAGTGAATAGTGACTTGGTTTCCCTCCTATAAATAAGACCATTTGCTTATTGAGTTAAGCAATCAATTAAGTTTGATTAAGAGGTCTCTACAAGTTTAAAGGTATGCAATTGTGTTGTGGTTAATATAGATTTATTCCAATTAGTTTGTAAATAAATCTAGGACTAGTAATACATGTATGGTTAGATCCTAAGAGGACAAACATGTAAATATGTTAGGGATTCTGTTTCCTAACAGAAAATGTTGCAATCGCTATTGAGTAAGTAAAGAAGTGCGAGAAACCAACACCAAATGAAAGCGAAAGCACATCAACACCGTCTTCAACACCAGTTTCAATTGCTGCAATAACTAAGCTCTCTAGAGAAGTTTTTGCATCTGTTGAGTAATCAAAAACTTGTACATTGCTAAGTGAGCTAAAGGTGCCATGCCTACTGCAGTGCCATTGGCCTGACCAAAAAAATTGGCACCATTCACAAAATTCCCAGCGGCTGTGCTTGCCGTGTGGGTCCCATGCCCTTCATATTCACATTTCCATTTCCACTTTCCTGGTGGTGGAGGCATGCCTTGATCATTAAACGAAGGATGCCCATGTGTTATTCCTGAGTCCAAAACTCCAATAATAACTCCTTTTCCCATATTTGAATCTTTCCAAATTCCGGAATTTTGATGCAAACCCAAGAAGCTAGGAGTGTCTGTTGTATGTAGTTGCAATTTCTTTTCAACATTGGCTGATATAAAGCCCCTCTTTGTTTCCATGGCCTTTACTTCCTCGGCTGTCAACCTCGCTGCAAAACCTGAAATCACATTCCTGTAGCAATACAGCATTCGTGATTGAGGATTAGAGATGGTTGCTGCCAAGAATGACTGGTACCAGTTATCTAAATCTATTTTCTCGGAAGATAAATCCTGCTTTGGAAACCAACAATGGTATCAGAGCCTAGTTTGAGCATGAAAAAGATTAGGGTAAAATCTGGGTAAATTGGATTTGATCATGATTTAACCAAATTGTTTGTTTGAGCATGCTTGTATATGAATAACTTGGAGTTATATATGATCAATTTCATGAAAAATTAATTGGATCATTTTTTGCCCAAAATGTTGGCTTGGCCGAATGCATAGTAGCCCTAAATGTCATGGTATTTTTGGTTTTTTTGATCATTGGATGAGTTGTAAGACATGGTTATATTGATTTAAGATTCAATCGGATTGAAATCGGAATCGAATGTAAAAACCCCAAAAATGTCGTGAGCTATGGAGCATGAAATGAGAAGATTTTTTGTTTCAAAATGTTGAACATGAGTTGAACAAATTAATACATGATTAATTGATTAAATTAGTATTTTGGAAATATTAATTTAGATAATTAATTGATGTAATACACTTTAATTAATTGAATTTTGAAATTTGGAAAATTAAAATTTAATTAGTTAGGCTTGATTTAGAATTGGGCTTACAATGTTGTATTTGGGCCTAATGGGCTTGGTTTAGGTCAATTGGATTGGATCCAAATTGGGCCTAAATCATTCCATTAAGTCCAAATATGACAAATGGGCCTTTTATATTTAATTGGGCCTTATGAGCCGAAATTGGTTTCTTGGCAAATAGGGTGATTCCTTAATTGGGCTTTGGTATTTTGGTTTGACCCATATATTGACCAAAGTCCGTGCCTTAAGAAATTTATTGAAAGCCCATTGGACTTTAATTAAACGACTTTGGATGTTAATTGGGCTTTGAGACCCATTTAGATTAGATTTGGAATCTAAGTCGTAAAGGCACATTAAAAAGTGTAGTTATTTAATTTAGAATTTAATATGGAATTAGTATTGAATACGAATTAAATTAGATTTAAATTGTAGTTCGATATAATTCAAGAATTCATACTTTGAGTACTTATTCTCAAACGAGTTGGACTCGCGCAATATCAAATCGTCGTTTGAACATTGGATGATCACTTTATTCAAGATTAATTAATTGGATTAGATTGATTTAATAACATGCTTTGTGTGAATACATGTATGTGTTGAATGAATAACGTATATCGGATGGATATTAGAAGGGAAGGGCAATTTTGGAAATTGTTGTAAATTTAGAATCTATTAAATTGGACATGCGTGTCAAGCCTTATCTCTCTTGATTCTTTGTAATTCTCTTCTCACCTAATTCCCCTCAATGTTAATAAGGTTTCTTTAATTGTATTATGTAATTGGGTAGAAGTAAGAATAGTGCTAGCCGGGGAGAGGAAATAAAGTGATTTGTTCTAGGAACAATCTGTGAGATATCCATCCGCATATCGTTATTAATTTATTTTCGCGCCTTATTATGATTTTAGAATGCATGCTTAAGGGTGTATGATGAGACCTAACAAAGATAATAAATTGGTTGCCAATTTACGCGAAAAACCCTCAATAAATATTAAGTGTTTTCCTTCCATTAAGTGATTCTTACTCAAGATCCAAGATTGGCACTGGTTTGTTGGCCAAAGTCAAGACCTTTGTCCATCGCGGATGTATTTGAATCATGAAGGCTTTGTTGCATATCGTGTGTCTTGTCCAAGTTGTGATTTGTTGGACAAAGTCAAGATCACTTCTTGTCCATCGGCATTGATTACGAAGCTTTACAAAGTCAATGGGTTCCGCTTAACTGGAATCATTAAGCTTGTTGTGCCAAAGCCAAGGCTTAGTTGATTAAGAGGAAATAGGTTAGGAAAATATATTGGATATATTGGCATATATATTGTATATATGTTTCGGACTTGGAGGTCCACCTACCGGATCTAGGAATTGGATGAGATCCAATTGATCTTAGAGATCTACCTAGTTAAATATCATACAGCTTGTTGGCCAAAGTCAAGGTTGTGTGTTATTTAACGGGATCCTAGCCCACTAGGAAACTAGGTTTCCTGAGTACTCAACAGAGGGTTAGAGGCTCGCCGAAAAATAGTGGGAGGCTAGTATTGAATTTTCAATTTCGTTCAAATACTTAGCTTTACGCGCTTTCAAATTATTTCGTCAATTACTTTTATTAGTTGGACTAATATATTATTATTTTTCTTGTAACAGTTAGACTGTACCCATACATCGTTAATCGAATAGTTGGACTATTGCGGTTAAGATGACAGGAAATTTAATCATTAGAGATGTTGTCATGGGCGACAACGTCTTTAATGGCAAAAACTTTTAGGACTGGGATATGAATCTCAGAATTGTTCTGGGATCCGAGAAGTTACTCTACACTATAGAGCGACCTCTTGGGCCTAAGCCCCGATCTGATCAGTTGCTTGAGCTAGAGCTTTGGAAGACTCATAGCGATGACAATGCGACTGCTCAATCGGTAATGCTTGCCACGATGACTCCGCAATTCCGTCGTCAAAACAATGGGTTGGATCCCTATGAGATGATGGCGAAGTTGCATGATCTTCACCGATCTAAATTTAGATCGCAAATATATGAGTTACAGAAGAAGCTCTTCCACGCTCGAATGTCAGAGGGTACATCTGTTGAGCACCATGTGTCAACAAATGGGCATAGTCTTCGAGGCTGAGACTTCAGTAGATTTGATCATACAGTCTCTCCCCGACACTTGGAGTGGGTTCATCATGAACTACAATATGTTGAACCAAGAACAAACTCTTGGAGAGTTGATGTCCACTCTGCGTGAGGCAGAAAAGGAGCTCCTTAAGGGCAAGAAGCGTGAGGCGCACTATGCTTCAACATCTCAGACTCCGAGGGCTTGGCCCAATGCGACTGGAGGTGTTAAGAAGAAGAAGTATAAGAAGAATGGCAAGGCCAAATCGTCAAAGGATTCTGGGAAACCTAAGGACAAATCCCAAGATGTTTGTCTCCAGTACGGCAAGCGGGGTCACTGGAAGCGTGACTGCCACGAGTACAAGGTACACACGAAGGAAATCAAAGCGGGCAAGGCATCGGCTTCAGGTATGTTTGTTATAGAAATAAACATGTCTACTACTAGTTTTAAAAATTGGATTTTTGATTCTATTTGTGGAACTCATATATGTACTGATGTGCAGGATCTGCAGATTTGCAGGAGACTGGCCTCATGAGAGATTGACATCTGCATTGGAAATGGGACACAGGTCGCCGTTTTGGCCGTTGGCACTTTTGTTTTGGAACTTCCTTCGGGGCATGTACTTAAACTTACAGACTGTTATTATGTACCTAGTTTGACTAGGAATATTATTTATGTATCTATGTTAGCTCAATGTGGGTACACTTTTGTATTTAGAAACATTGGGTGTTTTATGTATAAAAATGATATGGAAATTTGCACTGCTGATGTAAATAATGGTCTATATATTTTGAATATGAATCAATAGCAAACATATAATGTAACAAACAAATGGCTTAAAGTAAGTAACAAAGATGAAACTTACATGTGGCATTGTCGTCTAGGACACATAAACAAGACTCACATATCCACAATTTCGAAGAGTGGGTATTTGGACGGATTTGATCCAAATTCATATGACGTCTGCGAATCTTGTTTATTAGGCAAGATGCCTAAATCACCTTTTAGCGGTAAAGGTGCACGTGCCACCGAACTGTTAGCCCTTATTTATAGTGACGTTTGTGGGCCCATGTCTAGCCAGGCTAGAGGTGGATATGAATACTTCGTAACCTTTACGGATGATGCATCGCGTTATGGTTATGTGTATCTTATGAGACACAAGTCGGAAACTTTTGAGAAATTCAAAGAGTTTCGACACGAAGTAGAAAATTAGACCGACAAAAGAATTAAGACATTACGGTCGGACCGTGGTGGTGAATACTTGAGCAATGTGTTTCTTGATTACTTGAACTCCTCCTAGAACACCGTAATTAAACGGTGTGTTCGAACGGAGAAACCAAACTTTGTTGGATATGGTAAGGTCTATGATGAGTCGCACAGAGCTACCTATTTCCTTATGGGGATATGCATTGAACAGTACAATACTTATTTTGAATAAGGTTCTGTCAAAGTCTCTTCAACAGACTCCGTATGAAATATGGACAGGAAAGAAACCGGGTTTCTCATTCTTGAAGATTTGGGGTTGCTGGGCATACGTCAAACGTTTGGATGGTACCAAACTTGAACCCAAATAGGATAAATGCCTATTCGTAGGATATCCTAGGGAAACCAAAGGATATTACTTCTATCACCCACAAGAGAACAAAGTTTTTGTTGATCTACATGCGGTTTTCCATGAGAAGGAATTCCTAAATGCAGTGATAAGTGGGAGGAAAGTAGAACTCGATGGAAATCAGAGTGATACTGTTCCTGGCACAGAATCCTTAATGGAACATGAACAGTCCATCAGGGATGAGACTGTACCACAACTTTCGAATACACAAAGACCGCGTAGGTCGAAGAGAGTCAGAAAACAACCTGAGAGGTAAGGGTTTCTGATATCACCTCATGTGGAAATTAATCTTATTGAGGAAGAAGAGCCGGCTACGTATGAGGAAGCAATACAAGGTATCGACTCCGGTTTATGGAAAGATGCCATGAATTCCGAAATGGATTCCATGTACACCAACCAAGTTGGACACTGGTTGTTGCACCAGAAAGCGTAAAACCTATTGGTTGCAAATCGATTATCCATCTGATTCGTTCGGATCATACATCGTGGCGATGTGATGATTGTATAAATTACATCAGATGATAATCATGCAAATCAGCTGACGAAAGCCTTTTCTCAGCAGTTTGAGCCAACCGTACATAGTTCGGGTGTTAGACACTCGAGTGACTGGCTATAGGCCAAGTGGGAGATTGTTGGACAATTATGACCCATAACGTCACTATTTGTACAGATCATGGTGTTGTTGTACAAATTAACTATGTGACAAAGAGATTGCTCTCTTATCATTTGTGATTAGATCACCAAGATATATAAATGATAGGAGGTCCTTATGATTGGTTCCTAGATTGAGATGATATGAGACAGTATCAATCCACGAAGGATAAATCATTAAATATCCTTAGTCAGAGTATTATCGAGAATGGACATCAAAAATGCGTAAAAGACTAGTATACACTGTGCGCGTTGTGAGGGCACAACATCATAGTTCTCATATATTTGGGAATAGGATACTCATGCAAGTGTAATAGGATGTTGTGTTTTACCGATTTTACGGGAAACTGCTTCGCTCTGGATAGACCCCCTCGGAATTCTGTTGGTAGTATGACTATGTTTCTATGGAAGTCTGAAATCAGGGTAGGTGTATTTGGTCTTAACCTGAGACCTGCACCGCTAATACTTGCGACAATCAATATACTTTGGTTTTGGTCGTCCAGGGCTTTAACAGGTTCTGTGTACGCCTCTGCTGGGTATATTGAGAATCGTAGTGTGTTGGGTGTGATGTCAAGACGGAAGTATCACTCCAGTCATAGTGGAGATGATGGTCACGTAGGATACGGGACTGGTTCTCTTAAATGCTGCAGCTATCGGGATATTATGATTAGGTCATGTATATCCGATAATAGAGACTAGTCACCAGAGATCTGATATGTGCTTCGTACGGGGCAGACACAATTCCAGCCCCAGACCTAGCATGTGACATCCGATACTGGATCGAAATACGCAATACTACGTATACTACGCCTGATATAGATCGCTTATTCCTGTAAGCATGTTTCTGGAGAATTGGGTAGGCATGGCGTTTTGCTAGAAGCCAACCTTGTCTTGTAAATCGGTACAAACGTAGTACTAGGTACTTACGTGTTCGGATAGTCCGACGACCGAATTTACTACCAACATATCCGGGGATCTCATGGGTCACTTCCCGAAGATTCACCGATGACGTGTGACTCACACTTTATTAATCTAGGATTAATTAGATGAGAGAGGAAATTAATCTGGGATTAATTACAGAGATATATTATCTAGGATAAAATATCATTTAAAGAGAGAAAACGATTAATTTGGAATTAATCGAATATTTGATATATTATAAGAAATTGGATTTCGACGCAGAATTGAAATTGGATTTTAATTCGGGCGAACGAGTTTATTTAGAATTAATTCGTTAGCGACGTGAATAGTGATTTCGCTAGGCATAATCATTTAATTACGTCGCAACGGAAAATTTGTTAATTTGGAATAGCGTACCCGAGCTCGGGAGTGTTTGTGAGCGCATTCGTATTTCGAATTCGAGTGCGACACGCAAGTCACTTCAAGCATCAAATCATTACTCACATCAAGCGTCAAATCACATGTCACTTTGAGTGATGTGACAATTTGATTGATTGATGGATTGATGGAAGTGGTTGGCAAATCATTTATGGCTTGACTTTTGGTAAATGAATTATTTGATTTTTTGAAAATCAAAAAGGGGCATTAGATACACAAAATTCATCCAACCAAAAAATAACTCTCTCACTTCTTTACTTCTCTCTCTCTCGGCCTTGGAGGCCTTCATCTTCTCTTCACTGGTTCTGCAAAACTGTGAGCCATGGAGAAGCTAATGAGATGATTTTGTTGCAAAATCAGAGTGCTAGAACACCATTTGGGTCTTGCAAAGGTGATAGGGAACCACACACGTGAGCAAGGAATCAACACAAAGCTTGGAGCTCCAAAGTTGATGATTGTCGATTCTTGGAGGAGCAAAAACAGTGAGTTTGCCGAGAGTCCTAGGAGGGTTCAATGGGCTTAAAAAGTTTTGTTCTTCACCGCATCGACTCAACCGATCATTGTGAGTATTCCGCGACTCCTTGAATGTATTCACTTTGTATTTTCATTGCTTGAAATGATCTTGGGATGCTCAGAGAATTCCAACAATGGTATTTATGAGCAAGGTTCATCATGAAAATAATTTAGGGCTTAAAATTGGGTAAATTGATTTTGAGCATGATTTAATTAAATTGGATGATTAAGTATGCTTAAATCATGTTGAATTGAAGATTGATTGGATCAATTTAATGAAATTTTGTTTGGAACATTTTTCCCCAAAATTTGTGGCTTGGCCGAATGGTACCCTAAATGTGGTCTTGGTGATTTTTTTTTTGTTTTTTGATTCATTGGATGAGTTAAAACAATTGGGTAATGTTGAATTGGATTTAATTGGATTGAATTCGGAATCGAACAAATAAATCCCAAATTGCCGAGACTTGTTGAGCATGAAATGGGTTTGATTTTTTTGATAAAATGTGTTGGACATGTTTTGTTGTTGATAAGCATGATTAATTGTACAAATTGTGTTTTGGAAATATTGATTTGGGTAATTAATTGTGTAATACACTTTAGTTAATTTAATTGAGAAATTTGGACTTTTTGTAATTAAATTATTTGGGCTTAAATTGGATTTGGGCTTGTAATGTTGTAAATGGGCTTATGGGCTTGGTTGTACCAAGATTGGTTTAGGCCAAAATTGGTTGGATCCAATTGGGCCCAAAACCGCTTCCATAAAGCCCAAATGCGACTAATGGACCTTAATATTTAATTGGGCCTAATGGGCCTAAATTGATTTCTAGGCTTATGGGGTTACTCCTTGATTGGGCTTTGGTTATTCTGTTTGACCAAAGTTGATCAAAAGTCCACGCCTTAAAGAAATTAATTAAAAGCCCAATGGACTTTAATTAAATAAATGTTGGACGTTAATCGGGCTTTGAGACCCGTAACGATTAAATTGGGAATTTAAGTCGTAAAAGGTTTGTTAATAAAGTGTAATATTTAATTTGGAATTAAATAGTGAATTAGTATTAAATACAAATTGAATTGGATTTAATTTAATTCGAGAATTCGTACTTACTCGCAAAACGAGTTTGACTCGAACAAAATCAAATCGTTGTTTGAACATTGGATGATCACTAATTATCAGATTAATTAATTGGATTAGATTGATTGATAACATGCTTGTGTGAATACATGGTTGCGATGCATTAATAATGTATATCAGATAGATATTAGATGGGTGGGGCAATTTTAGAAATTATTGTAATAAATTTGGAATTTGTTAATTGGACCTGCGTGTCCAGCCTTATTACCTACTTACTCTTTGTATTCTCTTCTCATCTATTCCCCTCAATGTAAATGAGGTTTCTTTAGAAGTGTAGTGTAACGGGTAGAAGCAAATACTTGTGCTAGCGGGAGAGAGGAAAGTGAGAGATTTGATCTAGGATCAATGTGTTAAGTATTATCCGTATATCATTATTATTTTATTATACGCGCTTTATTATGTATTTAGAATGCATGTTTAAGGGTGTATGATGATGAGACCTTAACAAAGATAATAAATTGGTTGCCAATTTGCACGCGAAAAACCCTCACTAAATATTAAGCGTTTTTCCTTCCATTGAGTGATTCTTACTCAAGATCTAAGAATGTCATTGGTTTGTTGGCCAAAGTCAAGACCTTTGTCCGTCGAGGATGTGTTTGAATCACAAGAGCTTTGTTCCATATCGGTGTCTTGTCCAAGTTGTGGTTTGTTGGCCAAAGTCAAGACCACTTCTTGTACATCGACATTGATTACGAAGCTTTCCATGGTCAATGAGTTCCGCTTAACTGGGATCACTAAGTTTATTGTGCCAAAGCCAAGGCTTAGTTGATTCAAAGGAAAAAAGTTAGGCAATATATTGGATATATTGGCATATATAAGATATATGTTTCGGACTCGGATGTCCCCCTACTGGATCTAGGAATTGGATTGGATCCTATTGATCTTAGAGATTTACCTAGTTAATTATCATACAATTTGTTGGCCAAAGTCAATATTGTGTGATATTTAACGGGATCCTAGCCCACTAGGAAACACGGTTTCCCGAGTACTCGACAGAGGGTTAGAGGCTCGCCGAAAAATAGTGGGAGGGAAGAATTGAATTTGCAATATTCGTTTAATTACTTGCCATACGCGCTCAAACAAATATCATTCGTCAAATATATTAAATGTTAGTTGGACTAATATTTAAACGTTGTTTTAAAACAGTTGAACTGTATTCAAACTATTCATTTATAGTTGATTATATAATTAGATTATAATAATCAATATTTTTGAATTAACAAATTAAATTATAGTTGATTAAATAGTTGGACTATAATAATCATTATAATGAATAGTACCGAAATCGTTGATTAAATAGTTGGACTATTAAAATCAAGATATAATTGAAAGATTGACATTTAAAACATAATCCTAGGGAAAATGTATTTAAATGATTTAATTTTCAAATTGGGAATTAATTTCAGGATGGTCCTGGAAACTAATAAGTTACTTTATTTGATAAAATAACATATTAGGCCTTAGCCCGGAGTTAAGCAAATAGTAGAGCATGATCTTTGGAAGATTCACGTGATGATAACTTTAGTGCTTAATCCATTAAGCTTGCCGATTAGACTCCTCAATTTCTTAATCAGAACTAAGGATTAGATCCTTAAAGTATGATATTGAAATTGAAGGATCTTCAAAGATCTATTCTTAGATCTTAGAAGACTAAATTGCAATACTAAACTCTTGGAGAGTTAATGGATATTCTCAAGGAGACAAAGCCAAAGTTTGCAATAAGGCAAGAAGCGCAAGGCGCACCTTACTTCAATATTCTAGAAGGCCAAGGCTTGGCCAAAGGCTTCTGGGATGTGAAAAAGGGAAAAGGCAAAATCATTATAATCTTCTAGGAAGATAAATGACATAACCCATAATGTCTGCCTAAATTGTGGCAAACAGAATCGCGGAAGCATGACTGCCGTTTGGACAAAGCAGACATGAAGGAATTGAAGACGAGCAAGGCTTCGACTTCAAATATGATTGTCATAAATATGTTCACTACTAGTATTAAAATTGGATTTTAGATACTTAGTGTGGTACATAAATATATAGTGGTGTTCAGAATCTGCTATGAGCAGGACACTGACATCAATTGAGATTTATCTGCGAATTGGAAACGGGAAGAAAGTCGCTGTTTTAACCGTAGATACCTAAGTTTAGGAACTACCCTTCGGGTGTGTACCTAAATTTGGAAACTGTTATAATGTAACTAGTTTGACTAGAAACATTATCTCTATATCAGTGTATAATCCGTTGCGGATGTACCTTTATATTCTAGAACACTAAAGTGTTTTATTATATAAAGATGATATTGAGATAAACACATTAGATGTGAATAACAGAATTTATATTTTGAATATAAATAAAATCTCAAAAGTATATTATGACAAACAAATAGCTCAAACTGATTTGATCAGAAGAAACTAATTTGTGGCATTGTTGTCTGGGACACAATTAAACAAGACTCGTATATCCACACTTTTGAAGAGTGGGTACTAGGTTATATTTGATTCCAATCAAAAAAAGTCTACGAATCTAGTTTATTGGGCAAAGTGCCTAAAACACATTTACTTGGTAAAAGTGTAAATGCCACCGATCTGTTAGCCCTAGTTCATAGTGAGGCAAGTGGGCCCATGTCTGGCTAGGCTAGATGTGAATATGAATATTTCGTGACCTTTACGGATGTGGCATCGCATTATGGTTATGTGTTTCTTTGAAACACAAATCGAAAACTTTTAAAGTTTTCGACACGAAATAGACAAACAGATCGGCTGAAGTATTATATCGTCACAGTTAGACGATGATGAAAAAATTAAGCAATAAGTTTCTTAAATACTTGAAAGAGTATAGTATTCTTTCAATGAGGACTCCTCCCAGAACACGTCATCCTGACGGTGTGTCCAAACGGAGAAACCAAGTTTTGTTGGACATGATAAGGTTAATCATGAGTCGCTCTGAGATACCATTTCCTTCAACGGATACACATAAACAGTGCAGAACTTATTTAGAATAAGGTTCCATAAAATCTGTTTGACAGAATTCATATTAGATATGAACAAGAAAGAATCTAGGTTTTCTCATTCCTGAAAATTTGAGAATGCTAGGCATATGTTTGGATGATGCCAAATTAGAACCCAAATTGGATAAGTTCCAATTGTAGGTTATCCTAAGGATACCAAAGTATAGTACTTATACAACTCACATGATAACAATTTAATTGTTGCTCCCCATGCGGTTTTCTTTAGAGGAACACCTATATGCAGTGGTAAGTGGGAGGAAAGTGAAACTCGATGAAAATCGAAGTAATACTGTTCCAGGCACCGATTCCTTAATGGAACACAAATAGTTCATCAAGGATTAATCTATACCATAATCTTTGAATACTCAAGAACCACGTAGATCGGAGAGAGTCAGAAAACAACCAGGGGTATGAGTTTTTGATCTCACCTCATAAAGATGGCAATCTTATTGAGGAATACGAACTGACTACGTATGAGGAAGTGATACAAGGTATCGACTCCCTATTATGGCAAAGTGCTATGATGTCCAAAATGGATCCATGTATACCAACTATGTTTAGACACTAGTTGATTGTACCCGCAAGGCATTGTGCCTATTGGTACTATATAAGTCTTCAAGGAAGACATACATGGAAGGTAACATACCAACGCACTAAGCTAGGCTTGTAGCGAAAAGGTATCGTTATCAACATTGTGTTGATTACAACGAAATCTTTTATCTGTTACCACGGTAAATCCATTTGGATAATGCTTGCTATTGCTGCATGTTTCATTTATGAAATGTGGCAGCTGAACGGAAAATTGTTTTCCTGAAAAGGAAACCTTTTGGAGGATGTTTACAACATCCTGCCGGTTTTGTCGTATAATAACTAGCAAACAAGGTTTGCAGGTTAATCGATCCATGTTTGGATTGAAGCAAGCATTAGGTTCTTGAATCATTGTTTTGATGTAATCGTAATAGTTTATGATTTAATTCAAAACGAAATGATTCTTGGTATATAAAGAGGGTTAGTGGGAGCGCACTGACAATGACTGTCCTATAGAATAATGATATATGTCATTTCTTGGAAATGACATTCCCATAAAACTATCGGGGAAAGCTTGGCTTTCAGAAAATTCTCCGGGAAATCAACATTGAAAAATGTGCGTGACCTGGTGTTCATACGCTTTGAGCATATGGATTCACAAACAGGCCAATCCAAGTGATAGTCACTGGATTGATATTAAGAACATCCGTTAGTTTCTTAGAGAACTAATGATGCTGTCTTTTACTATGGAGAAGGAGAACTTGAGGTGACTGGGATCACCGTTGCAAGTTTCTTAACCGATAATAACAACTATTAGTCGCGAAACTGTACTATACAGTTTGAATAACGGAACAGTGAGCTGGAAATCTTCCAAGCAAGATACTGTTACCGAATAAACAACAAATGCGGGTTATTGCTGTAGCTGAGGCAGCAATAGAAGCCATTTGGGTCAATAATAAATCAAATTTGATTAGATATAGTTCTTTTAGCAGCTGAGCTAGGCTACAGCGCAGGCTAAAGAATTAATGGTCTCATAAACGATCCAGATACATACTTCGATTATTCATCTGATTCGTTCGGATCATACATCGTGGTGATGTGATGATCGTATAAATTGCATCAGATGATAACATGCAAATCCCGCTGGACGAAAGCCTTTTCTCAGCAGTTTGAGCCAACCGTACATAGTTCGGTGTTAAGACACTCGAGTGACTGGCTATAGGCCAAGTGGGAGATTGTTGGACAATTATGACCCATAGCGTCAATATTTGTACAGATCATGGTGTTGTTGTACAAATAATTGTGTGACAAAGGAGATTGCTTCTTATCATTTTTTATTAGATCACCAAGATATATAAATGATAGGACTGTCCTTATGATTTGTTCCTGGATTGAGATGATATGCTACAGTATCAATCCACGAAGGATAAATCATTAAATAACCCAGTCAGAGTATTATCGAGAATGGACATCGATAATACGTAAAAGACTAGTATACACTTGTGCGCGCTGTGAGGGCACAACGACATAATTATCATATATTTGAGTATAGGATACTCAGCAAGTGCAATAGGAGGTTGTGTTTTATCGATGGTATGGGAAACTGCTTCGCTCTGGATAGACCCCCTCGGAATTCCATTGGTAGTATAACTATTGTCTATGGAAGTCCGAAATCAGGGGTAGGTGTATTTGGTCTTAATCTGAGACTTGCACCGCTAATACTTGCTACAATCAATATACTTTGGTTTTGGTCGTCCAGGGCTTTAACAGGTTCTGTGTACGCCTCTGCGAGGTATATTGAGAATCGTAGTGTGTTGGGTGTGATGTCAAGACGAAAGTATCACTCCAGTCATAGTGGAGATGATGGTCACGTAGGATACGGGACTGGTTCTCTTAAATACTGCAGCTAGCGGGATATTATGACTAGGTCATGTATATCCGATTATAGAGACTAGTCACCAGAGATCTGATATGTGCTTCGTACGAGGCAGACACAATTCCAACCCCAGGCCTAGCATGTGACATCCGATACTGGATCGAAATACTCAATACTACGTATACTACGCCTGATATAGATCGCTTATTCCTGTAAGCATGTTTCTGGAGAATTGGGTAGGCATGGCGCTTTGCTAGAAGCCAACCTTCTCTTGTAATCGCTACAAACGTAAAACTAGGTACTTACGTGTTCGAATAGTCCGACGACCGAATTTACTACCAACATATCCGGGGATCTCAGGGTCGTTTCGTTAAGATTCACCGATCACGTATGACTAGCAATTTATTAATCTGGGATTAATTAGATAAGAGAGAAAATTAATCTGGGATTAATTACAGAGATATTTATTTAGGATAAAATATCATTTAAAGAGAGAAAATGATTAATTTGGAATTAATCGAATATTCGATATATATAAGAAATTAGATTTCGACGCGGAATTGAAATTGGATTTTAATTCGGGCGAAACAAAGTTAATTTAGAATGAATTCGTTAGCGACGTGAATAGTGATTTCGCTAGACATAATCATTTAATTACGTCGTAACGGAAAATTCGTTAATTTGGAATTAGCGAACCCGAGCCCGGGAGTGTTTGCGAGCGCATTCACATTTCGAATTCGAGTGCGACAAGCAAGTCACTTCAAGCTTCAAATCATTAGTCACATCAAGCGTCAAATCACATGTCACTTTGAGTGATGTGACAATTTGATTGATTGATGGATTGATGGAAGTGGTTGGCAAAGCATTTATGGCTTGACTTTTGGTAAATGAATTATTTGATTTTTTTGAAAATCAAAAAGGGGTATTAGATACACAAAATTCATCCAACCAAAAAATAACTCTCTCACTTCTTTACTTCTCTCTCTCTCGGCCTTGGAGGCCTTCATCTTCTCTTCACTGGTTCTGCAAAATCGTGAGCCATAGAGAAGCTAATGAGATGATTTTATTGCAAAATCAGAGTGCTAGCACACCATTTGGGTCTTGCGAAGGTGATAGGGAACCGCACACATGAGCAAGGAATCAATACAAAGCTTGGAGCTCCAAAGGTGATGATTGCCGATTCTTGGAGGAGCAAAAACAGTGAGTTTGCCGAGAGTCCTAGAAGGGTTCAATGGGCTTAAAAAGTTTTGTTCTTCACCGCATCGACTCAACCGATCATTGTGAGTATTCCGCGACTCCTTGAATGTATTCACTTTGTATTTTCATTGTTTGAAATGATCTTGGGATGCTTAGAGAATTCCAACATGCTTCGTACGGGGCATACACTATTCTAGCCCCAGGCCTTGCATGTGACATCCCATACTGGATCGTAATACGCAATACTACGTATACTACGCCTGATATAGATAATATATTCCATTAAGAATATTTCTGGAAAATTGGGTAGGCACGGTGCTTTGCTAGAAGCCAACCATGTCTCGTAAATCGGTAAAAATGTAGTACGGGGTACGTACGTGTTCGGATAGCCCGACGACCGGATTTACTGCCAACATATCTAGGGATCTCTTGGGTCGCTTCCCCAAGATTAACCGATGACGTATGATTCGAGCACAATTAATCTAGGATTAATTGAGGAGTTATTTTATCTAGGATAAAATACTATTTGAAGAGATAGAACGATTAATTTGTAATTAATCGATAAAATAATATATTCGATATATTAAACGAAATTAGATTTCGACACGGAATTAAAATTGGATTTTAATTTGGGCAAACAAATTAATTTAGAATTAATTCGCTAGCGACGTGAATAGTAATTTTGATAGGCATAATTATTTAATTAAATTTGATTTAATTACGTCGCAACGGAAAATTTATTAATTCGGAATTAGCGAACCCGAGCCCGGGATGTGTCGCGGGCCCACTCGGATTTTGAATCAAGTGGGGCCCGCATGTCACATCACTTGTCACATCATTTGTCACCTTAAGTTGCTTTTTGGTGATGGGTTTTGGTGAAAGAATTATGGTGACTTGTGTAACACATTTTGTGTGTAATGATTGAAAGACATATACCAAACATTTGCTATATCTTTCTTTTGATTTTTGAAATCAAATTAATTCACACATTTCACTCTCTCTCACGGTTTTCATCAAGGAAAATTCTCTCCATTTCTTTGGCTCTCATTGCCGAGACTTGCAAGGAAGATAGAAGAAAATTTGTTGCAAATTTTCTAAGTTGCTAGCACATCAAGGAATCATCCAAGCTGATAGGGAAACCATCCCAAAAGCTTGGAATCAAAGGACAAAGCTTGGAGCTTGGAGCTTGGATTTCATCTTCAAAATTGGAGCTTGGCCGAAACTTGGAGAAGAAAATTTTAAATTTGATGCAGCCATAAGCCATTCATTGTAAGTATGATTCCGCCATACTTCTTTATGTATTCACATATTTTATGCTTAAATATGATCTTGGGAATGCCTTAGAAACCAACAATGGTATCAGAGCCTAGTTTGAGCATGAAAAAGATTAGGGTAAAATTTGGGTAAATTGGATTTGAGCATGATTTAACCAAATTGTTTGTTTGAGCATGCTTGTATATGGATAACTTGGAGTTATATATGATCAATTTCATGAAAAATTAATTGGATAATTTTTTGTCCAAAATGTTGGCTTGGCCGAATGCATAGTAGCCCTAAATGTCATGGTATTTTTTATTTTTTTGATCATGGGATGAGTTGAAATACATGGTATATGATTTAAGATTCATCGGATTGAAATCGGAATCGAATGTAAAAACCCCAAAAATGTCGTGAGCTATGGAGCATGAAATGAGAAGATTTTTGTTTAAAAATGTTGGACATGAGTTGAACAAATTAATACATGATTAATTGATTAAATTAGTATTTTGGAAATATTAATTTAGATAATTAATTGATTATACACTTTAATTAATTGAATTTTGAAATTGGAAAATTAAAATTTAATTAGTTGGGCTTGATTTATAATTGGGCTTACAATGTTGTATTTGGGCCTAATGGGCTTGGTTGGGCCAAGTTGGTTTAGGTCAATTGGATTGGATCTAAATTGGGCCTAAATCATTCCATTAAGTCCAAATATGACAAATGGGCCTTTTATATTTAATTGGACCTTATGGGCCGAAATTGGTTTCTTGGTAAATAGGGTGTGATTCCTTAATTGGGCTTTGGTATTTGGGTTTGACCCATATATTGACCAAAGTCCATGCCTTAAGAAATTAATTGAAAGCCCATTGGACTTTAATTAAACGACATTGGATGTTAATTGGGCTTTGAGACCCATTTAGATTAGATTTGGAATCTAAGTCGTAAAGGCGCATTAAAAAATGTAGTTATTTAATTTAGAATTTAATATGGAATTAGTATTGAATACGAATTAAATTAGATTTAAATTGTAGTTCGATATAATTCAAGAATTCGTACTTTGAGTACTTATTCTCAAACGAGTTGGACTCGCGCAAAATCAAATCGTTGTTTGAACATTGGATGATCACTTTATTCAAGATTAATTAATTGTATTAGATTGATTGAATAACATGCTTTGTGTGAATACATGGATGTGTTGAATGAATAACGTATATCAGATGGATATTAGAAGGGAAGGGCAATTTTGGAAATTGTTGTAATTTAGAATTTATTAAATTGGACCTCCGTGTCCAACCTTATCTCCCTTATTCTTTGTAATTCTCTTCTCACCTAATTCCCCTCAATGTTAATGAGGTTTCTTTAATTGTATTATGTAATTGGGTAGAAGTAAGAATAGTGCTAGCCGGGGAGAGGAAATGGAGTGATTTTGTTCTAGGAACAATCTGTGAGATATCCATCTGCATATCGTTATTAATTTAATTTCGCGCCTTATTATGCTCTTAGAATGCATGCTTAAGGGTGTATGATGAGACCTAACAAAGATAATAAATGGTTGCCAATTTACGCAAAAAACCCTCAATAAATATTAAGTGTTTTCCTTCCATCGAGTGATTCTTACTCAAAATCCAAGATTGGCACTGGTTTGTTGGCCAAAGTCAAGACCTTTGTCCATCGCGAATGTGTTTGAATCAAGGCTTTGTTGCATATTGTGTGTCTTGTCCAAGTTGTGATTTGTTGGCCAAACTCAAGATCACTTCTTGTCCATCGACATCGATTACGAAGCTTTACAAAGTTAATGGGTTCCGCTTAACTGGAATCATTAAGCTTGTAGTGCCAAAGCCAAGGCTTAGTTGATTCAGAGGAAATAGGTTAGGAAAATATATTGGATATACTGGCATATATATTTTATATATGTTTCGGACTTGGAGGTACACCTACCGGATCTAGGAATTTGATGAGATCCAATTGATCTTAGAGATCTACCTAGTTAAATATCATACAGCTTGTTGGCCAAAGTCAAGGTTGTGTGTTATTTAACGGGATCCTAGCCCACTAGGAAACTAGGTTTCCTGAGTACTCAACAGATGGTTAGAGGTTGCCGAAAAATAGTGGGAGGCTAGTATTGAATTGCACTTTCGTTCAAATACTTAGCTTTACACGCTTTCAAATTATTTCGTCAATTACTTTTATTAGTTGGACCAATTATTATTATTTTTCTTGTAGCAGTTAGACTGTACCCTTACATCGTTAATCGAATAGTTGGACTATTGCGGTTAAGATGACAGGAAAGCTAAGCATTAGGGATATTGTCATGGGCGACAACGTCTTTAATAATGGCAAAAAATTTTAGGACTGGGATATGAATCTTAGAATTGTTCTGGGATCCGAGAAGTTACTCTACACTATAGAGCGACCTCTTGGGCCTAAGCCCCGATCTGATCAGTTGCTTGAGCTAGAGCTTTGGATGACTCATAGCGATGACAATGCGACTGCTCAATCGGTAATGCTTGCCACTATGACTCCACAATTCCGTCGTCAAAACAAGGAATTTGGAACCCTATAAGATGATGACGAAGTTGCATGATCTTCACCGATCTAACTTTAGATCGCAAAGATATTAGTTGCAGAAGAAGCTATTCCGCGCTCGAATGTCAGAGGGTACATCTGTTGAGCACCATGTGTCTTAGATGATTACTGACATTGAGCAGCTCGGACTGATGGGCATAGTCTTTGAGGCTGAGACTTCAGTAGATTTGATCCTACAGTCTCTCCCTGTTGAGTTTCAATCAAGTCCCAAGGATCATAAATCATGCATAAAAATGAGTTGAATACAACCAAATGAGGTGCGGAAAAGACTCACATGGATCGGTTGGATGCGGCGAAGATGAAGTGTGAACTGCTCTCCCTTTCTCGGCAGTGAACTGCGCGTGTGGTGGTCGACATGGGGCTGCACGGTGGTGACTGGTTCGGCCATGTGAGACACCATTGAAGCTCCAAGCTTCAAGCTTCCAAGCTCACGAACTCACTTCCCTATCACCTTTGTATCACTCATGGTGTGCTAGCACTAAGTCTTCTTCCTGCTTCGCTTTTATTCGGTCAAACCAGAAATTTTGAGAAGATGAAACGGTTCCAAACCGTGAAGGAGAAAGAAGAGAAAGAGAGGAAAAAGGGTTTGCACAAAGAAAACCGTAAAAAGAGAGAGAGAGAATGAATTAGAAAAAGAAAAAATGTAAAAGGTTATTTATATTTTCCAAAAATTAAATAAGTCATTTACCATTTTCAATTTCAAAAAGCAAAGCATTAATGCTTCCTTTCTCCACATCAACTCACATCAATCACTCAAATGTCACATCACTCAAAGTGACATGTGATTTGACGCTTGATGTGACTTGCGATTTGACGCTTGATTTGACTTGCGTGCCGCACTCGAATTCGAAATGCGAATGCGCTCGCAAACAATCCCGGGCTCGGGTTCGCTAATTCCAAATTAACGAATTTTCCGTTGCGTCGTAATTAAATGATTACGCCTAGCGAAATCACTATTCACATCGCTAACGAATTAATTCTAAATTAATTCGTTCGCCCGAATTAAAATCTAATTTCAATTCCGCGTCGAAATCTAATTTCGTTTAATATATCGAATATATTAATTTATCGATTAATTCCAAATTAATCGTTTTCTCTCTTTAACGATATTTTATCCGAGATAAAATATCTCCGTAATTAATCCCAGATTAATTTTCTCTCTCATCGAATTAATCCCAGATTAATTAAAGTGCGAGTCATACGTCATCGGTGAATCTTCAGGAATCGACCCATGAGATCTCCGGATATGTTGGCAGTAAATACGGTCGTCGGACTATCCGAACACGTAAGTACCTCGTACTACGTTTATACCGATTTACAAGACAAGGTTGGCTTCTAGCAAAGCGCCATGCCTACCCAATTCTCCAGAAATATTCTTACAGGAATATATAGATCTGTATCAAGCGTAGTAGTATACCGTAGTATGTGCATATCGGCCCAGTATCGGATAGTCACGTGCTAGGGCTGGGGCTGGATAAGTGTCTGCCCCGTCCGAAGCACATGTCGGATGTCTGGTAACTAGTCTCTATAATCGGATATGCATGACCTAGTCATAATATCCCGATGGTTGCGCAACACTTAAGAGCACTAATACCGTATCCTGCGTGACATCATCTCCACTATGACTGAAGTGATACTTCCGTCTTGACATCACACCCAATACACTACGACTCTCTGATAAACCCAGAAGTGGTGTACGCAGAACCGGTTAAAGCCCTGTACCACCAAGACCAAAGTCTATCGATTATCGTAAGTATTAGCGATGTAAGTCTCAGGTTAAGACTATACACACCTACCTTGATTTCGGCCTCCCATAGACACATAGTCATAATACCAATGGGATTCCGAGGGGTCTATCCAGAGCGAAGCTGTTTCCCGTACCATCGGTGAAACACGACCTCCTATCGCACTTGCATAAGTATCCAATACTTATATATATGAGAACTATGCCGTTGTGCCCTCACAACGCACACAAGTGCAATACTAGCCTATTCCGCATTATCGATGTCCAGTCTCGATAATACTCCGGCTAGGGATATTTAATGATTAATCCTTCGGGGACTGATACTGTCTCATATCATTCTCAATCCAGGAACTAATCATAGGGACCTCTCTTCATTTATATATCTATGGTGATCTAATCACAAATGATGAGAGTGCAATTTCCTTGTCACATAGTTAATTTGCTACAACAACACAATGATCTGTGCAAATAGTGACGCTATGGGTCATTTTGTCCAACAATCTCCCACTTGGCACATAGCCAGTCACTCAAGTGTCCCACACCCGAACTATGAACGGTTCGCTCAAATTGCTGAGGAAAGGTTTTCGTCAGCGGATTTGTTTAATTATCGTCTGACGCGATTTACACGATCATCACATCGCCACGATGTATGATCCGAACGAATCAGATGATATAGAAGTATATATCTGGATCGTCGATGAGACCTTTAATTCCTTAGCCTGTGCTGACGCCTAGCTCAGCTGCTAAAAGAACTATATCTAATCTAATTAGATTTATTTTCGATCCAAATGGCTTCTATTGCTGCCTCAGCTGCAGCAATAATCCGCATTTGTTGTTTATTTTCGGCAACAGTTATCTTGCTCGGAAGATTTCCAGCTCACTGTCCCGTGTTCAAACTTTATAGTACCGCAGTATTTACCGGTTTGGAAACTTGCAACAGTGATCCTAGTCACTTCAAGTTCTCCTACTCCATAATTTAAGATAGCATCTTTAGTTCTCTCAGATACTAACAGATGTTCTTAATCTTCAATCCAGTGACTATCACTTGGATTGACCCATTGTGACTCCATATGCTCGAAGCGTATGAGACACCAATACAAGTACATTTTAAATGTACAATTTCCAGAGAGTGTTAACAACTCCAAATCTATCCCTGTAGATCTTTATTCCTTGAATAAAGGTTGTTACTCCCCAGAATTCTACGGAGAATTTCTATGAAAGCCAAGCTTTCACCGATTGCTTTATGGAATTTCATTGTCAGTGCTCTCCCACTAACCTCCTTATATACACAAGAATTATTTTGTTTTGAGTCAAATCATAAACCATTATGATTATTTCAAAACGTCAGTTCCAAGAACCTTATGCTTGTTTCAATCCAAACATGGATCGAATAACCCGCAAACCTTGTTTGTCGGTTATACAAAATCGTCAGGATGTTGTAAGCATCCTCCAAAAGGTTTCCTTTTCAGGAAAGCGATTTTGATCTGCAACTGACACATTTCATAAATGAAATATGCAGTTATCAACAAGCATCTTCAAAATGGATTTACCATGGCAACAGGTAAAAGGTTGAACCGTTATTAACACAATGTTGATAACGATACCTTTCCGTCAAAAGCCCAGCTTTGTACGTTGGTATGTTGCCTTCCATGTATATCTTTCTTGAAGACGTTTAATGTACCAATAGGCACAATGCCTTATGGTACAACAACTAGTATTCAATAGTTGTTATACATGGAATCCATTTCGGATTCATGGCACTTTGCCATAATAGGGAGTCGATACCTCGTATCACTTCCTCAAAACGTAGTCGGTGGATATACCTTCATAAGATTGACATCTTTATGAGGTTAGATCAGAAACCCATACCCTAGGTCGTTTTCTGACTCTATCCGATCTACTCAGTTCTTGTGTATTCGAAGATTAATGGTATAGATTCATCATTGATGAACTATTTGTGTTCCATTACGGACCTTGTGCCTTGAACAGTATTACTCCGATTTTCATCGAGTATCACTATCCTCCCACTGACCACTGCATATCGGTATTCCTCTCAGGAAAAACCGCATGGTGAGCAACAATCACATTGTTCTCATGTGAGATTTATAAGTACTATACTTATGGTTTCCCTTAGGATAACCTATATTGGCACTTATCCAATTTGGGTCCTTAGTTTGGTATCATCCAAACGTTATGCCTGGCATACCCAAATTATCAGGAATGAGAAACCTCGTTTCTTCCCTGTTCATATCCTATATGACATCTGTCAAACAGATTTATATGGAACCTTATTCTAAATAAGTTATTGCACTGTTAAAACTTATCCGTTGAAGGAAATGGTAGCTCAGAGCGACTCATGATTAGCCTTATCATGTCTAACATGATTCGGTTAATCCGTTCGGACACACCGTCACTTTGACGTGTTCCGGGAGGAGTCTCATTTGAAAGAATACTATACTCTTTCAAGTATATAAGAAACATATTGCTTAAGTATTTTCCATTACGGTCTTACCGTGACGGTATAATACTATAGCCGATCTGTTTGTCTATTTCGTGTCGAAACTCTAAAAGTTTCCGATTTGTGTTCTTCAAAAGAAACACATAACCATAACGTGATGCCACATCCGTTTAAGGTCACGAATATTCATGTTCACATCTAGCCTAGCTAGATATGGGCCCACTTACTTCACCATGAATAGGGCTAACAGATCGGTGGCCCTTATACTATTACCAAGTAAATGTATTTTAGGTACTTTACCTAATAAACTAGATTCGCAGACCTTATTTGAATAGTCAAATCAGTCCTAGTACCCACTCTTCAAAAGTGTGGATATACGAGTCTCGTAAATTGTGTCCTAGACAACAATGCCACAAATAAGTCTCTATTGATCAAATCAATTTGAGCTATTTATTTGTCATTTTATATGTTTGAGATTTTATTTATATTCAAAATATAAATTCTGTTATTTACATCTAATGTATTTATCTCAGTATCATCTTTATATAATAAAACACTTAGTGTTCTATAATAAAAGGTTTTATCCGCAACGGATTAAACACTGATATAGAGATAATGTCTCTAGTCAAACTAGTTACATTATAACAGTCCCTAATTTAAGTACATACCCAAGGGTAGTTCCTAAACTTAGGTATCTACGGTCGAAACAGCGACTTTCGTCCCGTTTGCCGATTCGCAGAGAAATCTCGGCTTGAAGTCAGTATCCAGCTCATAGCGGATTCTGAACATCAATACATATATTTTATGTACCACACTAAGTATTTAAAATCCAATTTCAATACTAGTAGTGAACATAACTTTGACAAATATTTTTAAAGTTAGAGCCTCGCCCTTTCTTTAATTCCTTCGTGTCTGCCATATCCAAATGGTAGTCACTTTGGTATATGTCAATTATCTTTTCAATATTTTAGGAACCTTAGGCCAAGCCTTGGGTTTTTAGAATATCGAAACGATGTGCACCTCGTGCTACATGCCCAATTGCAAACTTTGACTTTATCTCCTCTAGAATAGTCAATTAATTCTCCAAGAATTATAAATTGCAATTTTAATACTTCTTAAATCTAAAATTAGATTTATGACAAGTATATTAAATTAAGCACTAAAGTCATCATCACATAAATCTTCCAAAGATTTTATGCTCTACTTATTTTGCTTAATTTTGGGCTTAAGGTATAATAAGTTATTTTATCAAATAAAGTAACCTATTATTTATTCCCAATTTGAAAATTAAATCATTTAAAATATTTTAATCCCAGATTATATTTTAAATATCCAACTTTTCAATTTTATCTTGATTACAATAGTCCAACTATTTAATCAACGATTAGTGGTACTATATATTATAATGATTATAATAGTCCAACTATATAATCAAATATAATCCAAATTAATTAACCTCAATTACATTGATTACTATAATCCAATTATAAAATCAACTGTAAACTGAAATTAATTAATTCAAATATATTGATTAATATAATCCAATTATATATAATCAAGTATAATACAGTCCAACTGTTTATTAAAACAACAATTTAAATATTAGTCCAACTAACATTTAATATTACGACGAAATAATTTGAATGAGCGCGTATGGCGAGTAATTGAACGAATATTGCAAATTCAATTCTTGCCTCCCACTATTTTTCGGCGAGCCTCTAACCCTCTGTCGAGTACTCGGGAAACCGTGTTTCCTAGTGGGCTAGAATCCCGTTAAATATCACACAATCTTGACTTTGGCCAACAAATTGTATGATAATTAACTAGGTAGATCTCGAAGATCAATTGGATCTCATCCAACTCCTAGATCCAGTAGGTGGACATCCAAGTCCCAAACATATATCTTATATATGCCTATACATCGAATGTATACCCTAACCTTTTTCCTCTGAATCAACTAGGCCTTGGCTTTGGCACAACAAACCTAGTGATCCCAGTCAAGCGCGGACCCATTGACATGGAAGCTTCGTAATCAATGTCGTTGGACAAGAAGTGGTCTTGACTTTGGCCAACAAACCACAACTTGGACAAGACACCAATATGGAACAAAGCCTCGTGATTCAAACACATCTTCGACGGACAAGGGCTTGACTTTGGCCAACAACCCATGCCAATCTAGGATCTTGAGCAAGAATCACTCAATGGAAGGAAAAGACGCATGATATTTGATGAGGGCTTTTCGTGTGCAAATTGGCAACCAATTTATTATCTTTGTTAAGGTCTCATCATCATACACCCTTAAACATGCATTCTAAACACATAATAAAGCGCATATGATAAAATAATAATGATATGCGGATGGATATTTTACACATTGATCCTAGATCAAATCTCTCACTTTCTCTCTCTCCAAGCTAGCACTTGTATTACTTCTACCCGTTACACTACACTTCTAAAGAAACCTCATTTACATTGAGGGGAATAGGTGAGAAGAGAATACAAAGAATAGGAGGTGATAAGGCTGGACACGCAGGTCCAATTAATAAATCAAATTTATTACAATTTCCAAAATCGCCCCACCCGACTAATATCCATCCGATATACATTATTCAAACATCACAACCATGTATTCATACAAGCATGTTATCAATCAATCTAATCAAATTAATTAATCTGATAATTAGTGATCATCCAATGTTCAAACAACGATTTGATTTTGTTCGAGTCAAACTCGTATTGCGAACACGTACTCAAAGTACGATTTCTCAATAAAATTAAATTACATGATTAAATCCAATTTATACGTATTTAATTCTAATTCATTATTTAATTCCAAATTAAATATTACACTTTATAAAATAAACCTTTACGACTTAAATTCCAAATTAATCGTTACGGGTCTCAAAGCCCGATTAATATCCAATATTAATTTAATTAAAGTCCAATGGGCTTTTAATTAATTTCTTGAGGCGTGGACTTTTGGTCAACTCGGGTCAAACCGAATAACCAAAATCCAATCCGGGAGTTACCCCATAAGCCCATAAATTAATTTAGGCCCATTAGGCCCAATTAAACGTTAAAGGTTCATTAGTCGCATTTGGGCCTTTTGGAAGCGGTTTTGGGCCTAATTGGATCCAACCAATTTTGGCCTAAACCAACTTTGTACAACAAAGTCCAATAAACCCAATAACAACTTTAAAAGCCCAAATCCAATTTTAAGCCCAATAATTTAATTCCAAAAATTCCAAATTTCCCAATTAAATTACCTAAAGTGTATAGCATTATTAATTACCCAAATCAAAGTTTCCAAAACATCAATTTGTCCAATTAATCATGCTTAACATCAATTAATCATGTCCAACATAATTTGATCAAAATCAAACCCAATTTCATGCTTCAAGTGTCTCGGCCAAAGAGGGAAATTATGCCCAAATCAAATTCAATCCAATTGAACCAATTAAACATAAATTCAACATCCCCAAATGATTTGCAAGTCATCCAATGAACAAAAAATCAAAAATCCAAGACAATAGGGCACTTATTAAATCGGCCCATCACAAGCAATTTGGGGAAAATTGTTCCAAACACTTTTTCAACAAATTGATCTAATCAATCATCAATTAAACATACATTTAAGCATTCTAAATCATCCAATTTCATTAAACATGCTCAAAATCAAGTTTACCCAAATTAAAGTTTTGGCCAACAATAAGCAAATTGGGGAAAATCAATCCAATTAATTTTTCTTCAAATTGATTACATATAACTCTAAGTTATTCATATACAAACATTCTTAAACAAACAATTTGTCAAAATCATGCTTAAATCAAAAAGCCCCAAATTTTGCTCAAGAACCCTAAAAACGTTTTATGCACAAATGGCTCAAGATACCATTGTTGAGTTTCAATCAAGTCCCAAGGATCATAAATCATGCATAAAAACGAGTTGAATACAATCAAATGAGGTGCGGAAAAGACTCACATGGATCGGTTGGATGCGGCGAAGATGAAGTGCGAACTGCTCTCCCTCCCTTGCTCGGCAGTGACTGCGCGTGTGGTGGTCGACATGGGGCTGCACATGGTGACTGGTTCGGCCATGGGAGACACCATTGAAGCTCCAAGCTTCAACTTCCAAGCTCACGAACTCACTTCCCTATCACCTTTGTATCACTCATGGTGTGCTAGCACTAAGTCTTCTTCCTTGCTTCTCTTTTATTCGGTCAAACCAGAAATTTTGAGAAGATGAAACGGTTCCAAACCGTGAAGGAGAAGAAGAAGAAAAGAGAGGGAAAAGGTTTTCACAAGAAAACCGTAAAAAGAGAGAGAGAGAATGAATTAGAAAAAGAAAAAATGTAAAAGGTTTATTTATATTTTCCAAAAATTAAATAAGTCATTTACCATTTTCAATTTCAAAAAGCAAAGCATTTAATGCTTCCTTTCATCTCACACATCAACTCACATCAATCACTCAAATGTCACATCACTCACTCAAAGTGACATGTGATTTGACGCTTGATGTGACTTGCGATTTGACGCTTGATTTGACTTGCGTGCCGCACTCGAATTCGAAATGCGAATGCGCTCGCAAACAATCCCGGGCTCGGGTTCGCTAATTCCAAATTAACGAATTTTCCGTTGCGTCGTAATTAAATGATTACGCCTAGCGAATCACTATTCACGTCGCTAACGAATTAATTCTAAATTAATTCGTTCGCCCGAATTAAAATCTAATTTCAATTCCGCGTCGAAATCTAATTTCGTTAATATATCAAATATATTAATTTATCGATTAATTCCAAATTAATCGTTCTCTCTCTTTTTATATTTTATCCGAGATAAAATATCTCCGTAATTAATCCCAGATTAATTTTCTCTCTCATCGAATTAATCCCAGATTAATTAAAGTGCGAGTCATACGTCATCGGTGAATCTTCAGGAACCGACCCATGAGATCTCCGGATATGTTGGCAGTAAATACGGTCGTCGGACTATCCGAACACGTAAGTACCTCGTACTACGTTTATACCGATTTACAAGACAAGGTTGGCTTCTAGCAAAGCGCCATGCCTACCCAATTCTCCAGAAAAATATTCTTACAGGAATATATATAGATCTGTATCAAGCTTAGTATACCGTAGTATCGTGCATATCGGCCCAGTATCGGATAGTCACGTGCTAGGGCTGGGGCTGGATAAGTGTCTGCCCCGTCCGAAGCACATGTCGGATGTCTGGTAACTAGTCTCTATAATCGGATATGTATGACCTAGTCATAATATCCCGATGGTTGCGCAACACTTAAGAGCACTAATACCGTATCCTGCGTGACATCATCTCCACTATGACTGAAGTGATACTTCCGTCTTGACATCACACCCAATACACTACGACTCTCTGATAAACCCAGAAGTGGTGTACGCAGAACCGGTTAAAGCCCTGTACCACCAAGACCAAAGTCTATCGATTATCGTAAGTATTAGCGATGTAAGTCTCAGGTTAAGACTATACACACCTACCTTGATTTCGGCCTCCCATAGACACATAGTCATAATACCAATGGGATTCCGAGGGGTCTATCCAGAGCGAAGCTGTTTCCCGTACCATCGGTGAAACACGACCTCCTATCGCACTTGCATAAGTATCCAATACTTATATATATGAGAACTATGCCGTTGTGCCCTCACAACGCACACAAGTGCAATACTAGCCTATTCCGCATTATCGATGTCCAGTCTCGATAATACTCCGGCTAGGGATATTTAATGATTAATCCTTCGGGGACTGATACTGTCTCATATCATTCTCAGTCCAGGAACTAATCATAGGGACCTCTCTTCATTTATATATCTATGGTGATCTAATCACAAATGATGAGAGTGCAATTTCCTTGTCACATAGTTAATTTGCTACAACAACACAATGATCTGTGCAAATAGTGACGCTATGGGTCATTTTGTCCAACACTCCCCGACACTTGAGTGGGTTCATCATGAACTACAACAAGTTGAACCAAGACAAAACTCTTAAGAGTTGATGTCCACTCTGCGTGAAGCAGAAAAGGAGCTCCTTAAAGGTAAGAAGCGTGACACGCACTATGCTTCAACATCTCAGACTCCCGAGGGCTTGGCCCAAGGCGACTGGGGTGTTAAGAAGAAAAGTATAAGAAGAATGGCAATGCTAAAATCGTCAAGGGTTCTGGGAAACCTAAGGATAAATCCCAAATGTTTGTATCCAGTGCGGCAAGCGGTTCACTGGAAGCGTGACTGCCACGGTACAAGGTAACATGAAGGAAATCAAAGCGGGCAAGGCACCGACTTCAGGTATGTTTGTTATAGAAATAACATGTCTACTACTAGTTTTAAAAATTGGATTTTTGATTCTGGTTGTGGAACTCATATATGTACTGATGTGCAGGATCTGCAGATTAGCAGGAGACTGGCCTCAGGAGAGATTAACCTCCGTATTGGAAATGGGACACAGGTCGCCGTTTTGGCCGTTGGCACTTTTGTTTTGGAACTGCCCTCGGGGTATGTACTTAAACTTACAGACTGTTATTATGTACCTAGCTTGATTAGGAATATTATTTATGTATCTATGTTAGCCCAATGTGGGTACACTTTTGTATTTAGATACACTAGGTGTTTTATGTATAAAAATGATATGGAAATTTGCACTGCTGATGTAAATAATGGTCTATATATTTTGAATATGAATCAATCTCAAACATATAATGTAACAAACAAATGGCTTAAAGTAAGTAACAAAGATGAAACTTACATGTGGCATTGTCGTATGGGACACATAAACAAGACTCACATATCCACAATTTCGAAGCGTGGGTACTTGGACAGATTTGATCCAAATTCATATGACGTCTGCGAATCTTGTTTATTAGGCAAGATGCCTAAATCACCTTTTAGCGATAAAGGTGCACGTGCCACCAAACTGTTAGCCCTTGTTCATAGTGACGTTTGTGGGCCCATGTCTAGCCAGGCTAGAGGTGGATATGAATACTTCGTAACCTTTATGGATGATGCATCGCGTTATGTTTATGTGTATCTAATGATACACAAGTCGGAAACTTTTGAGAAATTCAAAGAGTTTCGACACGAAGTAGAAAAACAGATCGACAAAAGTATTAAGACATGACAGTCGGACCGTGGTGGCGAATACTTGAGCAATGAGTTTCTGGATTACTTGAAAGAATATGGTATTATTTCACAGTGGACTCCTCCTGGAACACCGTAATTAAACGGTGTGTCCGAACGGAGAAACCAAACTTTGTTGGATATGGTAAGGTCTGTGATGAGTCGCACAAAGTTACCTATTTCCTTCTCGGGATATGCATTGAACATTGCAATACTTATTTTGAATAAGGTTCCGTCAAAGTCTGGTCAACAGACTCCGTATGAAATATGGACAGGAAAGAAACCGGGTTTCTCATTCCTGAAGATTTGGGGTTGCTGGGCATACGTCAAACGTTTGGATGGTACCAAACTTGAACCCAAATAGGATAAATGCCTATTCGTAGGATATCATAGGGAAACCAAAGGATATTACTCTTATCACCCACAAGAGAACAAAGTTTTTATTGCTCTACAAGCGGTTTTCCTTGAGAATGAATTCCTAAATGCAGTGATAAGTGGGAGGAAAGTAGAACTTGATGGAAATAGGAGTGATACTGTTCCTGGCACAGAATCCTTAACGGAACATGAACAGTCCATCAAGGATGAGACTGTACCATAACTTTCGAATACACAAGGACCGCGTAGGTCAGAGAGAGTTAGAAAACAACCTGAGAGGTATGAGTTTCTGATATCACCTCATGTGGAGATTAATCTTATTGAGGAAGACGAACCGGATACGTATGAGGAAGCGATACAAGGTATCGACTCCGGTTTACTGCAAGATTCCATGAATTCCGAAATGGATTCCATGTACACCAACTAAGTTTGGACACTGGTTGATGCACCAGAAGGCGTAAAGCCAATTGGTTGCAAATCGATTATTCATCTGATTCGTTCGGATCATACATCGTGGCGATGTGATGATCGTATAAATCGCATCAGATGATAATCATGCAAATCCACTGACGAAAGCCTTTTCTCAGCAGTTTGAGCCAACCGTACATAGTTCGGGTGTTAGACACTCGAGTGACTGGCTATAGGCCAAGTGGGAGATTGTTGGACAATTATGACCCATAACGTCACTATTTGTACAGATCATGGTGTTGTTGTACAAATTAACTATGTGACAAAGGAGATTGCTCTCTTATCATTTGTGATTAGATCACCAAGATATATAAATGATAGGAGGTCCTTATGATTTGTTCCTGGATTGAGATGATATGAGACAATATCAATCCACGAAGGATAAATCATTAAATATCCCTAGTCAGAGTATTATCGAGAATGGACATCGATAATGCGTAAAAGACTAGTATTACACTTGTGCGCGTTGTGAGGGCACAACAGCATAGTTCTCATATATTTGGGTATATGATACTCATGCAAGTGTAATAGGAGGTTGTGTTTTATCGATGGTATGGGAAACTGCTTCGCTCTGGATAGACCCCCTCTGAATTCCATTGGTAGTATAACTATTTGTTTATGGAAGTCCGAAATCAGGGTAGGTGTATTTGGTCTTAACCTGAGACTTGCACCGCTAATACTTGCTACAATCAATATAATTTGGTTTGGTCGTCCAGGGCTTTAACAGGTTCTGTGTACGCCTCTGCTAGGTATATTGAGAATCGTAGTGTGTTGGGTGTGATGTCAAGATGAAAGTATCACTCTAGTCATAGTGGAGATGATTGTCACGTAGGATACGGGACTGGTTCTCTTAAATGCTGCAGCTAGTGGGATATTATGACTAGGTCATGTATATCTGATTATAGAGACTAGTCACCAGAGATCTGATATGTGCTTCGTACGGGGCAGACACAATTCCAGCCCTAGGGCTAGCATGTGAAATCCGATACTGGATCGAAATACGCAATACTACGTATACTACGTCTGATATAGATCGCTTATTCATGTAAGCATGTTTCTGGAGAATTGGGTAGGCATGGCGCTTTACTAGAAGCCAACCTTGTCTTATAAATCGGTGCAAACATAGTACTAGGTACTTACGTGTTCAGATAGTCCGACGACCGAATTTACTGCCAACATATCCGGGGATCTCATGGGTCACTTCCTGAATACACCGATGACGTATGACTCGCACTTTATTAATCTGGGATTAATTAGATGAGAGAGAAAATTAATCTGGGATTTATTACGGAGATATTTTATATAGGATAAAATATCATTTAAAGAGAGAAAATAATTAATTTGGAATTAATCGATTAAATAATATATCGGATATATTATACGAAATTGGATTTCGACGCGGATTGAAATTGGATTTTAATTCGGGTGATTAAGTTACTTAGAATTAATTCGTTAGCGACGTGAATAGTAATTTCGCTAGGCATAATCATTTAATTACATCGCAACGGAAAATTCATTAATTAGGAATTAGCGAACCCGAGCCCGGGAGTGTTTGCGAGCGCATTCGCATTTCAAATTCGAGTGCGACACGCAAGTCACTTCAAGTGTCAAATCATTAGTCACATCAAGCGTCAAATCACATGTCACTTTGAGTGATGTGACAATTTGATTGATTGATGGATTGATGGAAGTGGTTGGCAAAGCATTTATGGCTTGACTTTTGGTAAATGAATTATTTGATTTTTTGAAAATCAAAAAGGGGTATTAGATACACAAAATGCATCCAACCAAAAAATAACTCCCTCACTTCTTTACTTCTCTCTCTCTCGGCCTTGGAGGCATTCATCTTCTCTTCACTGGTTCTGCAAAACCGTGAGCCATGGAGAAGCTAATGAGATGATTTTGTTGCAAAATTAGAGTGCTAGCACACCATTTGGGTCTTGCGAAGGTGATAGGGAACCGCACACGTGAGCAAGGAATCAACACGAAGCTTGGAGCTCCAAAGTTGATGATTGTCGATTCATGGTGGAGCAACAATAATGAGTTTGTCGAGAGTCTATGATGGTTCAATGGGCTTAAAAAGTTTTGTTCTTCACCGCATCGACTCAACCGATCATTGTGAGTATTCCGCGACTCCTTGAATGTATTCACTTTGTATTTTCATTGCTTGAAATGATCTTGGGATGCTTAGAGAATTCCAACAATGGTATCTATGAGCAAGGTTAAGCATGAAAATAATTTAGGGCTTAAAATTGGGTAAATTGATTTTGAGCATGATTTAATTAAATTGGATGATTAAGTATGCTTAAATCATGTTGAATTGAAGATTGATTGGATCAATTTCATGAAATTTAGTTTGGAACATTTTTCCCCAAAATTTGTGGCTTGGCCGAATGGTACCCTAAATGTGGTCTTGGTGATTTTTTTTTGTTTTTTGATTCATTGGATAAGTTAAAACGATTGGGTAATGTTGAATTGGATTTAATTGGATTGAATTCGGAATCGAACAAATAAATCCCAAATTGCCGAGACTTGTTGAGCATGAAATGGGTTTGATTTTTTGATAAAATGTGTTGGACATGTTTTGTTGTTGATAAGCATGATTAATTGTACAAATTTGTGTTTTGGAAATATTGATTTGGGTAATTAATTGTGTAATACACTTTAGTTAATTTAATTGAGAAATTTGGAATTTTTGGAATTAAATTATTTGAGCTTAAATTGGATTTGGGCTTGTAATGTTGTAAATGGGCTTATTGGGCTTGGTTGTACCATGATGGGTTTAGGCTGAAATTGGTTGGATCCAATTGGGCCAAAAACCGCTTCCATAAAGCCCAAATGTGACTAATGGACCTTAATTATTTAATTGGGCCTAAATTGATTTCTAGGCTTATTGGGTTACTCCTTGATTGGGCTTTGGTTATTGGGTTTGACCAAAGTTGACCAAAACTCCACGCCTTAAAGAAATTATTTAAAAGCCCATTGGACTTTAATTAAATAAACGTTGGATGTTAATCGAGCTTTGAGACCCGTAACGATTAAATGGGAATTTAAGTCATAAAAGGTTTATTAATAAATTGTAATATTTAATTTGGAATTAAATAGCGAATTAGTATTCAATAAAAATTGAATTGGATTTAATTTTGTAGTTTAATTTAATTCGAGAATTCATACTTTGTGTACTTATTCGCAAAACGAGTTTGACTCGAACAAAATCAAATCATTGTTTGAACATTGGATGATCACTAATTATCAGATTAATTAATTGGATTAGATTGATTGATAACATGCTTGTGTGAATACATGGTTGCGATGCATGAATAATGTATATCAGATGGATATTAGATGGGTGGGGCAATTTTAGAAATTGTTGTAAGAAATATGGAATTTATTAATTGGACCTGCGTGTCCAGCCTTATTACCTCCTTACTCTTTGTATTCTCTTCTCACCTATTCCCCTCAATATAAATGAGGTTTCTTTAGAAGTGTAGTGTAACGGGTAGAAGCAAATACTTGTGCTAGCGGGAGAGAGGAAAGGGAAAGATTTGATCTAGGATCAATGTGTTAAGTATCCATCCGTATAACATTATTATTTTATTATACGCGCTTTATTATGTATTTAGAATGCATGTTTAAGGGTGTATGATGATGATACCTTAACAAAGATAATAAATTGGTTGCCAATTTGCACGCGAAAAACCCTCACTAAATATTAAGCATTTTTTCCTTCCATTGAGTGATTCTTACTCAAGATCTAAGACTGGCATTGGTTTGTTGGCCAAAGTCAATACCTTTGTCCGTCGAGGATGTGTTTGAATCACGAGAGCTTTGTTCTATATCGATTACTTGTCCAAGTTGTGGTTTGTTGGCCAAAGTCAAGACCACTTCTTGTCCATTGACATTGATTACGAAGCTTTCCATGGTCAATGGGTTTCGCTTAACTGGGATCACTAAGTTTGTTGTGCCAAAGCCAAGGCTTAGTTGATTCAGAGGAAAAAGGTTAGGCAATATATTGGATATATTGGCATATATAAGATATATGTTTCGGACTTGGATGTCCCCCTACTGGATCTAGGAATTGGATTGGATCCAATTGATCTTAGAGATCTACCTAGTTAATTATCAGACAATTTGTTGGCCAAAGTCAAGATTGTGATATATTTAACGGGATCCTAGCCCACTAGGAAACACGGTTTCCCGAGTACTCGACAGAGGGTTAGAGGCTCGCCGAAAAATATTGGGAGACAAGAATTGAATTTGCAATATTCGTTTAATTACTTGCCATACGCGCTCAAACAAATATCATTCGTCAAATATATTAAATGTTAGTTGGACTAATATTTAAACGTTGTTTTAAAACAGTTGGACTGTATTCAAACTATTCATTATAGTTGATTATATAATTAGATTATAATAATCATATATTTGAATTAACAAATTAATTATAGATGATTAAATAGTTGGACTATAATAATCATTATAATGAATAGTACCGAAATCGTTGATTAAATAGTTGGACTATTGACCGGCGTAAACACAACGTATAACGCAAGCGCACGTATCGTTCAAGTAGTATAAAAATATCGATCCCACGAGGACTTAATTCCTACTGTTGTTATTAATTGTTGAATCTATTTATTTACAAATATCTAATTAAATGGAGATGATAGAGATTGTTTGTTTTTGTTTGATTGAATGTGGCTTTGCAAAATGAATAAATAAAAAGACAAAAGAAAATACTAAGGAAAATAATAAAAGACACAAAGATCTAGGGTTGTGATTTATTCCAATACCATTATAAAGATGAAGTGATTATTTTATAGTTAGGAAATACAATGATTTATTAACTTGGAACACGAAATTATGCGAAAGCATCTGTCGATGGTCAGACACAAATACCCAGTATAACCCAATTGAACCATATTCCTATGTCAACCACATTATCTGGATTAATTAAGATTAAGTTCCAATTATGGCTACCCTCGCCCGACAGGTATATTCCTATCCTGTAAGGAAATCTATTAAAGGGTTATCTATCCTCAAGGAAGATCGTGGGTTATTGAGTCTAAGGTTTTAAACTTAAAATCCCTATGTCTAGTTCATTTTAAGTTTACCTAATCAATTTTATTAATGGCCAATTAATAAAAAGCATTAAGATTAAGACTCAATAAATAAATCTTTATAATATCCAAACTATAATCTAACCCTTATAAACTGGTGATATTGAAATTCATCACAACCTTAGAAAATTAACACATAACTAGGACTAGTAAAAACATAAAATTAAAAGACATAAAGTAAAAATGCTGAAAAGTAAAAGACATAATAAAACTGAAAAGTAAAATAAAAAAAATAAAATGCTAAGGTAAAAGGAATTACTTTTACTACTACTAATTTAGATATCTCCCATAAAATAATATATAAACTTGTGATATAATTAACCAACCGACCAGTCTGGCGGTATCCTGATTAAGTCAAATTAAGTCCAACCAGCCAATAAGGCGGAATCAAAAATAAATTTACCAACCGACCAGTCTGGCGGTATCCGTGATTAGTCAGGTTTAAACCAGATTAAAATAAATTGCCAACCGACCAATATAGCGATATCCTTTATTAATCAGTATTTTAATTAGTAAATATATTATTTTTAAGGGAGATTAATCTAAATAGTAATAGTAAAAGAATTACCTTTCACCCTAGCTGGGAAATTACTTTCTCATGAATAGTAAAAACTGTAAAAAGTAAAAAGTAAGAACTAAGTTACTATTATTACAAATGGTAATTAAAATAAATTACAAACTAAAAAATTAAAAACTAAAAAATAAAAATTCTAGAGAGAGAAACTCTCTCTAGAGAGAGAAATCAAGAGAGAGAGAGGTGTGTCGAAATCTGAAATTTCGCGCTGAATTTATAGGCAAATTTTTCACCGTTCCAGCGTCGCGACGCCAAGGACCTCAGCGTCGCGACGCTGGATTTTTCACTGTTTGTCGACGTGGCACGATGAGAAGGCGACACGTAGCAAGGCGGCTAACTGTTCAAGCGACACGTGTCAAGGCGGCTAATTCTCAACTATTGTGATGACGTCATTGATGACGTCATGCTGACATGGCGATGATGTGGCGCTGACGTGGCAATGACGTGGCTCTGGCGTGTGTTACAATTGTCGGCACAATAGGATTGCGACACGTGGCGACACGTGTCACGCTGTGATTGGCTGATGCTGACGTGGCATGTTGAGTTCGTTGACCCGCTGACGTGGCTGATAACGTGGCATGACACATGGCGAAGTTGACTCGTTGACCGCTGACGTGGTTGATGACGAGGCGACACGTGTCAAGTCTGAGTGTCGGCAGCATATGATGTTGACACGTGGCACGGCGCACGTTAGCAGATTGATTGTGATGGTGACACGTGGCACGGTGCATTTTAGCAAAGTCAAACCTCTCAAATTCTGATCAGTTGACCAGGCGCACGTTAGCAGATTCGGCGCATGCTGGGCGTCGCGACGCGGAAGGTGTGCGGCGCGAGCGAGGATGGAATGGAAATTACCAAAATGCCCTTTTTCGCCAATTTTCACTGTTTTGCTCCAAATCACCTCCAGAATATCCTGAAACTTATTTATCTACAAAATAACACAAAACACATCAAAACATTCACAAAACTCAAGAAAAAATAACAAAATATTAGATTAAATGAGTGGGAAATAGTGATATAATACCACTCATCACACCCCCAAACCTAACATTTTGCTAGTCCTCGAGCAAAATATAGAATAAAATAACAGAATAAAATTTAACTAAGCCATTTTCGTAGGGATCACGGTTGCATTTAGCATATGCAACAAGCCTTTAAACCCCTAGGTGTCCCTAGTGGACGAGTTGTAGTCTCGTGAGGGTTTACAGCAATGATACCCACAAACATTTTACAAAAGTAAAAATGCAGTAAAACTAATGCACACAAAAGCAAAAAGACAAGCGAAAAGAGAATAAAGAAGATAGTAACTAATCAGGTGAAACTTCTACTACAAGTTACTAGTTGTTTTGTTTCTTTCTAAATACCGAATAAGTAAATTCTCCGATTATTTTACCATTCTTCATATACACAGCCAACAAAATATTAATCAACTCATTTTTGCCCACAACAGTCACAAGTGCAATTGATAAGAGAGTAATATTTTTGTCCTAAAGTTCTATCAGATTTCACACCTTTTTGTAGCAATGGAATAATTTTCTGATTTTTCTGATTTTTTCTTTGCTTTTCTGAATTTTGACTTTTATTTATATACAATACCTTCGGTCTATGTAGCGAGCTTTGGGTTGGTGACTCCCAAACCAGTTGGCTTTAGGGCACCAGGTGTTAAGACACCCCTACGAACTTAATTACTCAGACTTCAGATATAAATATATCTTTTTGTAGCATCTTCGATCCATGTAGCGAGCTTTGGGCCAGTGACTCCCAAACCAGTTGGTTTTAGGGCACTAGGTGTTAAGACACCCTTACAGACTTAATAACCCGGATCTTAGATACTTTATTTTTGTACATCAGAATTTTTTTTTTTTTTATTCCATAACTATGTATAGATGCTTCTTCCAATTAAACTAGAGCACGGAATATTACAAACTTTTCAATTACAACTCATGTCTGTATGTTACTATGCATGTTGATAATACCTGTCAAATGAGCATATGAAGATTCATTTTAGTCAGTATTATGGAGAATTCACAAATTAAATAATTCAAAAGAAAATAAACAAAAGATAACTTATTTCGAAATAAATGGCTTGAAATACGTCTCAAGAGTGGAAACTCCTTACTCAACTATTTCTTACCAATTTCACCTTTTTAGTTAAAATAAAAACACAAAAATGCAAAATATTTTTGTAATTTTTGAAAATTTTTCAATTTTTTTGTATTTTTCGAAAAATTTTGGACTAAAAATAAAAATAACACACACTCTAAAAACAAGGTACTAAACAACTAAAGAACTGAATTTTGTTGCATAAATGAAAAATTTTAACGGAAAGTATTAACACAAAGTTTTGCACCCCCAAACCTAAATTAAGCATTGTCCCCAATGCGTTCAAAATATAAACAAAAGGTTGGAACAATGGTACCGAGTTTACGTGTTAGTCTCATCCTCGTCGCTATCTGAAAGTGGATCTGGAAACTGTGGAACAGTGATGTGCAAATCTCTCGCCATATGCTGCAATGCCTGTCCCATGGCAATGTTGTAATCAGTGAGAAAATCAACGCGCCTATCCAAACGATCCAATCTATCTGACACTGAACGAGACTGTGCTGCTCTATGTGGCTGAGCTGGTGGCTGCTGTGTGGAAGAAGATGCTCCAGCTTGAGCTTGTCTCTCTGTTCGGAGTTGCTGGATCAGTCGGGGAGTCAGAGCTGTCATGGGCTGCATAGGTTCTTCTTGTGGGTCAACTGGAACCATACCCAAAGTGCATAAGGAAGTGATCAGGTAAGGGAAATACAGTCCAGCTTGCGATTGGGTAGCAGCCCAAGCAATATTTGTAGAAATAAGCACTCCCACGTCAATGGCTAGTCCCGTCATCAAACAATACAACATAACCATCCTCTCTCTGGTGATAAAAGTGATGTGGGTACCCGGAATGAGTGATCTCGTGAGGAAGTGAAACCAAACTCTCGCATCTGGTTTAAGAAACCTGGAGCTCATTTTCATGTATTCCCCACTACTGCTCATTTCCCAGGTGGCATTGGGGATACATAACTCATCTGTCATCTGCGAAATCTCAATCTCATTCCTCATTGCAGTATAATCATCCACCTCCATCTCCGGGATCCCATAAAATTTATTGATCGTCACCGAGTCAAAGGAAACCTGTCTCCCTCTCACCATAGCCTGATAAGCGACATGCTGAGCAGCATTCGCGTAAAATTCTCGGACAACTGTGATGTACGCCGGTTTGGGTTGCTGGCAAAGTTTCTGCCAGTGTCTGTCGGCAATCACCCTGTCTATATCTGGAAATAACCCAGAGGGAATCTCAAAGCCTCTCTCAATGATTCCGACCTTCTTAGTTAGTCCCCTCTCATAGCGCTGTTCTGCAGCTGCTGAGACAAATTTTGTAGTGTCAAAACTGGGTTCAGCAGATGTTGATGCTCTGGATCTCTTCGGTGGCATTTTTTAGAAATTTCGACAGAATCTCCTCTGTTTTCCTCAAATCCTCAACACAAAACAACAAAAATCACCGCAAACACTCCAAATCAATCGATCACCGCACTTCGCCCCCAATTAATACGAATCAAATTAATCCACAATCCAACACTTCGCAATTCAAAATTCCCAAATCAAACTCACCACAATTCAAACCTAATTACCAAATTAATTTACCAATTACCAAATCAAATTTTATCAAATTATTACCGTTACTTTCGAATTCTGATTTTGGCAGTGGTGGGTTCTCTCGGCTCTGTTGGTTTTGGCTTGGGTTTCTGGTCGTTGGTTGTTGGACGGCAGTGATGGTCACGGCATCTCTTGGTTCTCGGTTTGGGTGTCTCGGCTGTGGTGGTGCAATTCAGGCGAGATGGTTGCAGTCTCGGTTTGGTCGCAGTTGATGGCTTCTGGTTCGGTTGCTGTTTGAGTGGTGATGGCTGGTGTGGTCGTTGATGATGGCTCGGTTTTGACTCGGCGAAGGAAGGCTCGGTCACGGCAAGGGTGGTAATGGCTTCAGTTCAGCTTCGGTCGTGGATTTTGGCGGTCTCACGGTGGTGGATCTCGGTGTGTTTCGATGGTGGCAAAGATGGGTTTCTGATTTCTGGTAGATCTCGGCGATGGTTGCGGCTGTGGATCTCGGTCAAAGGCTCACGGTGGTGATGGTAATGGCTTCAGTTCGGCTTTGAGTGTCTCGTGGTGGATGGTTTGGCTTGGCGATTGGGTGGTTCGACGATGGTGATTGCTTTCGAAGAGGAAGATGATGATGTGTTGATAGATCTCGGCTCGGCAAGGGTGAGGTTTGCGGCTAGTGGTGTCTCGGCTGGTGGATCTCGGTGTGGTGGGTGGTTGCGGTTTGGGCGAGGTGAGGGCTTCTGGTTTCGTGGTGTTTGAGGAAGAAGAAGGAATAAAAATGAGATCTGTGGCTCCTCTGCTTATGTTCTGTATTAGAGTTAGCGTCGCGACGCTCGGTAATTTTTAGGGTTTTTTTTTTTTTTTTTTTTTTTTGGCAAAACCATGTCTTGCGACAGATAAATCCATAGGGACGCGTCCCAAAAGCAGACTTCTTACTCGGCCGTCTTTTCTGGATTGACTTTGTATCTTCGTGATTTTGTCAAATTTTTATTTTGTGAAAATCCCGCTTGCACTGGCTTGCTTTGTCCTGATAAATTCCATTTTAAATTTTTCCTGCAAAACTCACACACAAAATTAAAAAGTTCACACAAAATATGAAAACAAATTACAACAAATTGCATGGGTTGCCTCCCTGCTAGCGCTAAATTTTTCGTCTTCAGCCATACGTGACTGAAATTCATCTGTTAAGGAGGTTTCAATGTCGTTTTGGATGTCCTATCAAAGACAATCCCGTGAGCGTTGCTTTTGAAGGGTCTCTTCCAACGGTAAAGTGGCAAAAAGAATTTTGTCTTATTTAGTGCTCGTGCCATTTTTTTGCTCCTTGTTGCTCCATTGGTTCCTGAAAAGAAAGTAATAAAATTAGGAGGTCTCGTATGGTGCTTGACTTGGAATAGAAGTTCCATTCTTTCAAGCTTCTGGGTGATTTCTTTGATCAGTACTCCCCAAAACAGCGATGTTTTTCCTGAATGCTCTGGATCTTTAATAAGGTCAGACATTTGCTCTTCTGTTTGCTCTGCTTCTTGCTCAACCTTTTCTTCACAGATGTATTTTAAAATTTCCATATTCAGTTTTCATCTGTCATCTGTGAAATACATGTTTTAAAATGTTCAACCGGAAAAGAAATGTTAGATTTTAGGTCTTTATCCTCTGATCTGGTTGAAATGATTGGCTCAGGTAGATCTTCATCAAACATTTGTGCAATGGAATCTCCAAGATCTTCATTTTGAGGATACAGAATTCCATCCTCAATTTTTGATGCAGTTGGAACAAATATTTCAGCTTCATCCTCGTCAGAATCTGAATAATAGAAATCAAATCGAGACTTTGCCGGTTCGGGTTCCTGAACTAATACCTCTGGTTGTTGATACTGCTCAGCCTCCTCCTCTGTTAAGGTGTCATCGTGAAATGTTTGGTACTCTGAGGTTTCATCAGTGTCATCTGAAACTGGTTCTTGAAGTATGATGTTCTGGTTTTCTATTAATTGTCTGATTTGATCTGTCATTCTCTGTATGGATCCTGCGTTATTCTGAATTTGTGCATCAAATCGAGCTTCCTGTTCTTTGAACATGTGAATTAATTGATCTTCCTCGGATGGTTCTGGTTCCTGATAAGGATCGAAGGAAGATGGTGGATAAGATGGAAAATGTGATGGTTCTGTGAAATATGTTGGCTCATCATACTATGAAGGATTCTGATAGTTCTGCCACCCTGAATTGTAGTTGTATTCCCAATAATCGCTTGGGTGGTTACCATTACATATGTCACATCTCCACATTGAATCCTATTGAGAAAAAGTAGTATTGCTTGGTTCTGGCATCCAGTGATAGTCATTGGGCTCAACAACAGGCCTCAGAAAACCGGACTGTTGTTCCCAGATTTGGGGAGTATCTTTTTGTAAAGTTCGTGATCTTTCAATCTCCCAATAATGTTCCATTTTTTTAATCACCTGAAAACAAAAGAAATAAAAATTACAAAATAAAAGAAAGAAAATTAGATATAAGTAAATTTGATAGTTTCAAAATTAACAACTCAAGAAAATTAAGTCCCCGGCAACGGCGCCAAAAACTTGACCGGCGTAAACACACACGTATAACGCAAGCGCACGTATCGTTCAAGTAGTATAAAAATATCGATCCCACGAGGACTTAATTCCTACTGTTGTTATTAATTGTTGAATCTATTTATTTACAAATATCTAATTAAATGGAGATGAGAGAGATTGTTTGTTTGTTTGATTGAATGTGGCTTTGCAAAATGAATAAATAAAAAGACAAAAGAAAATACTAAGGAAAATAAAAAAAGACACAAAGATCTAGGGTTGTGATTTATTCCAATACCATTATAAAGATGAAGTGATTATTTTATAGTTAGGAAATACAATGATTTATTAACCTGGAACACGAAATTATGCGAAAGCATCTGTCGATGGTCAGACACAAATACCCAGTATAACTCAATTGAACCATATTCCTATGTCAACCACATTATCTGGATTCATTAAGATTAAGTTCCAATTATGGCTACCCTCGCCCGACAGGTATATTCCTATCCTGTAAGGAAATCTATTAAAGGGTTATCTATCCTCAAGAAGATCGTGGGTTATTGAGTCTAAGGTTTTAAACTTAAAATCCCTATGTCTAGTTCATTTTAAGTTTACCTAATCAATTATTTAATGGCCAATTAATAAAAAGCATTAAGATTAAGACTCAATAAATAAATCTTATAATATCCAAACTATAATCTAACCCTTATAAACTGGTGATATTGAAATTCATCACAACCTTAGAAAATTAACACATAACTAGGACTAGTAAAAACATAAAATTAAAAGACATAAAGTAAAAATGCTGAAAAGTAAAAGACATAAAGTAAAACTGAAAAGTAAAATAAAATAAAATAAAATAAAATGCTAAGGTAAAAGGAATTACTTTTACTACTACTAATTTAGATATCTCCCATAAAATAATATATAAACTTGTGATAAATTAACCAACCGACCAGTCTCGCGGTATCCTGATTAAGTCAAATTAAGTCCAACCAGCCATTAAGGCGGAATCAAAAATAAATTTACCAACCGACCAGTCTGGCGGTATCCGTGATTAGTCAGGTTTATACCAGATTAAAATAAATTGCCAACCGACCAATATAGCGGTATCATTTATTAATCAGTATTTTAATTAGTAAATATATTATTTTTAGGGAGATTAATCTAAATAGTAACAGTAAAAGAATTACCTTTCACCGTAGTTGGGAAATTACTTTCTCATGAATAGTAAAAACTGTAAAAAGTAAAAAGTAAAAACTAAGTTACTATTATTACAAATGGTAATTAAAAATAATTACAAACTAAAAATTAAAAACTAAAAAATAAAAACTAAAAAATAAAAATTTAGAGAGAGAAACTCTCTCTAGAGAGAGAAATCAAGAGAGAGAGAGGTGTGTCGAAATCTGAAATTTCGCGCTGAATTTATAGGCAAATTTTTCACCGTTCCAGCGTCGCGACGCCAAGGACCTCAACGTCGCGACTCTGGATTTTTCACTGTTTGTCGACGTGGCACGATGAAAAGGCGACACGTAGCAAGGCGGCTGACTGTTCAAGCGACACGTGTCAAGGCGGCTAATTCTCAATTATTGTGATGACGTCATGCTGACGTGGCGATGATGTGGCGCTGACGTGGCGATGACGTGGCTCTGGCGTGTGTTGCAATTGTCGGCACAATAGGATTGCGACACGTGGCGACACGTGTCACGCTGTGATTGGCTGATGCTGACGTGGCATGTTGACTTCGTTGACCCGCTGACGTGGCTGATGACGTGGCATGACACATGGTGAAGTTGACTCGTTGACCGCTGACGTGGTTGATGACGAGGCGACACGTGTCAAGTCTGAGTGTCGGCAGCATATGATGTTGACACGTGGCACGGCGCACGTTAGCAGATTGATTGTGATGGTGACACGTGGCACGGTGCATTTTAGCAAAGTCAAACCTCTCAAATTCTGATCAGTTGACCAGGCGCACGTTAGCAGATTCGGCGCATGCTGGGCGTCGCGACGCGGAAGGTCTGGGCGGCGCGACACTGGAAATTACCAAAATGCCCTTTTTCGCCAATTTTCACTGTTTTGCTCCAAATCACCTCCAGAATATCCTGAAACTTTATTTATCTACAAAATAACACAAAACACATCAAAACATTCACAAAACTCAAGAAACTATACAAAATATTAGATTAAATGAGTGGGAAATAGTGATATAAATACCACTCATCAACTATTAAAATCAAGATATAATTGAAAGATTGACATTTAAAATATAATCCTAGGGAAAATGTATTTAAATGATTTAATTTTCAAATTGGGAATTAATTTTAGGATGGTCCTGGAAATTAATAAGTTACTTTTTTGATAAAATAACATATTAGGCCTTAGCCCGGAGTTAAGCAAATAGTAGAGCATGATCTTTGGAAGATTCATGTGATGATAACTTTAGTGCTTAATCCATTAAGCTTGCCGATTAGACTCCTTAATTTCTTAATCAGAACTAAGGATTTGATCCTTAAAGTTTGATATTGAAATTGAAGGATCTTCAAAGATCTTTTCTTAGATTTTAGAAGACTAAATTGCAATACTAAACTCTTGGAGAGTTAATGGCTATTCTCAATGAGACAAAGCCAAAGTTTGCAATAAGGCAAGAAGAGCAAGGCGCACCTTACTTCGATATTCTAGAAGGCCAAGGCTTGGCCAAAGGCTTCTGGGATGTGAAAAAGGGCAAATGCAAAATCATTATAATCTTCTAGGAAGATAAATGACATATCCCATAATGTCTGCCTAAATTGTGGCAAATGGGATCGAGGAAGCGTGACTGCCGTTTGGACAAAGCAGACATGAAGAAATTTAAGACAAGCAAGGCTCTGACTTCAAATATGACTGTCATAAATATGTTCACTACTAGTATTAAAATTAGATTTTAGATACTTAGTGTGGAACATAAATATATACTGGTGTTCAGAATCTGCTATGAGCAGGACACTGACATCAATTGAGATTTATCTGCGAATTGGAAACGGGACGAAAGTCGCTGTTTTAACCGTAGATACCTAAGTTTAGGAACTACCCTTCGGGTGTGTACCTAATTTTGGAAACTATTATAATGTAACTAGTTTGACTAGAAACATTATCTCTATATCAGTGTATAATCCGTTGCGGATGTACCTTTATATTCTAGAACACTAAAGTATTTTATTATATAAAGATGATATTGAGATAAACACATTAGATGTGAATAACAGAATTTATATTTTGAATATAAATAAAATCTCAAAAGTATAATATGACAAACAAATAGCTCAAACTGATTTGATCAGAAGAAACTAATTTGTGAAATTGTTGTATGGGACACAATTAAACAAGACTCGTATATCCACACTTTTGAAGAGTGGGTAATAGGATATATTTGATTCCAATCAAATAAAGTCTAAGAATCTAGTTTATTGGGCAAAGTGCCTAAAACACCTTTACTTGGTAAATGTGTAAATTCCACCGATCTGTTAGCCCTAGTTCATAGTGAAGCAAGTGGGCCCATGTCTGGCTCGGCTAGATGTGAATATGAATATTTCATGACCTTTACGGATGTGGTATCACGTTATGGTTATGTGTTTCTTTGAAACACAAATCGGAAACTTTTAAAGTTTTCGACACGAAATAGACAAACAGATCGGCTGAAGTATTAAATCGTCACGGTTAGACAATGGTGAAAAACTTAAGCAATAAGTTTCTTAAATACTTGAAAGAGTATAGTATTCTTTCAATCAGGACTCCTCCCGGAACACGTCATCCTGACGGTGTGTCTGAACGGAGAAACCAAGTTTTGTTGGACATGATAAGGTTAATCATAAGTCACTCTGAGCTACCATTTCCTTCAACATATACGCATAAACAATGCAGAACTTATTTAGAATAAGGTTCCATAAAATCTATTTGACAGAATTCATATTAGATATGAACAGGAAAGAAACCAGGTTTTCTCATTCCTGAAAATTTGGGAATGCTAGGCATATGTTTGGATGATGCCAAACTAGAACCCAAATCGGATAAGTGCCAATTCTAGGTTATCATAGGGATACCAAAGTATAGTACTTATACAACTCACATGAGAACAATTTAATTGTTGCTCGCCATGCGGTTTTCCTAAGAGGAACACCTATATGCAGTGGTAAGTGGGAGGAAAGTGAAACTCGAGGAAAATCGAAGTAATACTGTTCCAGGCACCGATTCCTTAATGGAACACAAATAGTTCATCAAGGATGAATCTATACCATAATCTTCGAATACACAAGAACCACGTAGTTTGGAGAGAGTCAGAAAATAACCTGGGGTATAAGTTTCTGATCTCACCTCATAAAGATGTCAATCTTATTAAGGAATACGAACTGACTACGTATGAGGAAGTGATACAAGGTATTGACTCCCTATTATGGCAAAGTGCTATGATGTCTGAAATGGATTCCATGTTTACCAACTATGTTTAGACACTAGTTGATGTACCGTAAGGCATTGTTGTTAGACATTATGTCCATAGCGTCACTGTTTGTAAATGATATTGTATTATTGTACAAAATTAACTATGTGATAATGAAATTGCCTTTTTCCGTTTTGTAATATTATTTACTTTGATATAAAATGGCGAAAGTCCATATGATTAATACCGGATTGAGATGATATGAGACAGTATCAATCCATAAAGGTTTAATCATTAAATATCCCTAGTCGGAGTATTATCGAGATCGGACATCGATAATGCGAAATAGACTAGTATTGCGCTTGTGCACGTTGTGAGGGCACAACGGCATAGTTCTCATATATTTAAGTATTGGATACTTATGCAAGTGCGATAGGAGGTTGTGTTTTACCGATGGTACGGAAAACAGCTTCGCTCTGGATAGACCCCGCGGAATCCCATTGGTAGTATGTCTACGTGTCTATGGGAGGCCGCATCAGGGTAGGTGTACATGGTCTTAACCTGAGACTTACATCGCTAGTACTTGCGACAATTGGTAAACTTTGGTTTTGGTGGTTGGGGACCTTAACCGGTTCTGTGTACACCTCTTCTGGGTTTATCGAGAATCGTAGTGTACTGGATGTGATGTCGAGATGGAAGTATCGCTTCAGACATATGGAGGTGATGATCACGCAGGACTCAGAACTAGTACTCTATAAAAGGTTGCAACCGTCAGGACAATATGACCAGGTCAGGATTGTCCGATTTAAAGAGACTAGTTGCATGATGTCCGATATATGTTTCGTACGGGGCAGACACATCTCCAGCCCCAGGCCTAACATGTGATCATCCGATACTGGATCGATGTGCGCAATACTACGGTATACTACGCTTGATATAGATCTAATATTCCAGTAAGAATATTTCTGGAGAATTGGGTAGGCATGACGCTTTGCTAGAAGCCAACCTTGTCTTGTGAATCGGTAAGAACGTAGTACGAGGTACGTACGTGTTCGGATTATCCGACGACCGTATTTACTGCCAACATATCCGGAGATCTCTTGGGTCGCTTCCTGAAGATTCACCTATGATATTTGATTCGGACTTAATTACTCTTGGATTAATTGTGGAGAAACTTTATCTTGGATAAAGTGCCTTGTTTAGAGAGAGAACGATTAATTTAGAATTAATCGATAAAATTATTATATTCGATATAATAATCGAAATTCGATTTCGACGCGAAATTAAAATTAGATTTTAATTCGGGCATACGAGTTAATTTAGAATTAATTCGTTAGCGACATAAATAATAATTTCGCCAGGCGCAATTATTTATTTAAATTCGATTTAATTAACGTCGCGACGTAAGCTCGGTATTTCGGAAATATCGAACCCGAACGCGTGAGTGCACGTGGGCCCACTTTCATTTGGAAACGTGTGGGGCCCACATGACACATGTCATTATATGCATTATTTAATTGGTAATGCATTGCATGGTGATAGTGTACAATACACTCAAAGGTTTTGCATGGAGTTTGAGTGTTTGACACTCTAAGCCATTGCATGGTTTGTGTCATAAGTTTATTATTAATTTAATAAATATTATGACATAAATATAAATTGATTTTTTGGTAACAAAAATCAATTACACAAAAACTCTCCTCTCTCTCTCTCAAATGCCGTGAGCTCCAAAGGAAGAAGAAGAAGATTTGATTTTCTTTTCTCCATTTGCTAGCACATTGAAGGATCAAAGGAGGTGATAGGGAAACCATCAAAGAGCTTGGAATACACAAAGCTTGGAGCTTTCCACCTCTTGTCTTCCTTGC
>SKCR01037627.1:0-130623 GCA_019454045.1 Zanthoxylum bungeanum
GGAAACCCTTGATTTAATTTTGGAAGTTACAAATCTATAATGGCATTAATCTCTTTATTTTTGTAACATCTTTGGCTTTATGGAAAGTCAATTTTGTTGTTACAAAAATTAATAAAATAAAATAAAATAAATCCTTATTTGATAAGGCTTGGCCGAAAATTCAATGGGAAAAAAAGGAAGGGTTTTGTGATTTTTGGAAATTACAAACCTAGATATAAAAAGAAAAAAATTGTTTTTCTTTTGGTAGAGATTTCATTCTTGAACCCTAGCCACCTTTCATCTTCTTCTTCATCCTCTCAAAAGTTGAGAAAAATAAAACTAAAGAAAAAGAAGAAAAACAATAAAAAAAAAAAAACATAAGTGTGATTTAATCTCTAAATAGTTTAAGGATTAATATTGTGAGTCTTTCCCACACAAGTTTCCATTGGTAACGAGATATAGTTCAGAAGACTTTGTGGTGTCGAATAAATATTCATCTTCATCTTATTCTTGTATGTACTCGGCAATGAGACTTTATTTTGCTCATTGTCGCCCATTTACTTGGTGAAACGGAACTCGGTTTGGTTTCGTTTTAATCTGGTTTTTTTTAGAACATTTTATGGTGTTTTGGGGCTGTGTTGGGGTTGTTTTCAAGTGAAAAATCAGAAATAAAACACAGCCACTGTCCGCGCATTTCAGCGGCTGTTTCGGCAGTGCACTGTGCGCGTATCGGGTCCAAAACAGTCCAGTTTTTGTCCGGCTATTCGGAGATGTTCGGGGACTATTCCAGGGTTGGAATTTTGTCTAAAACTGAAGCAAAATTTCAGTGGTGGTGGCAGTAACATTCGGCCACTCTGTGGGAAGGGAATAAATTTTTTTTAAGTCTGATCCGGGTGCTTAAACCGCTTCCGCTGCGCAAGGAAAGCGTTTCCTACATTAATTTCATCATCTATTTCTAAAAATTCATAGTAAGTTTGTAAGTGACTATTCAAATCTTCTAATTTAAATCTAAGATAAAAAAATTGTAGCAATAAAATAAAGCAATAGAATGTCTTTAAAATAAGTCAATCATTTTCTTTTCATAACACTGATAGCTTCAATTAAAACAATATCATTAACATTTGAACTTTCAGCATGCTCATATAGAGTACCAAAAATATTCAAACATTCAACAGGAAATAAATTTATTGTAGGATAATAAACTCCACTTAAAATATTTGTTGCATCATTAAAAAGTTTTAAAATTTCTAAATTTTTTTTACAAATATCTTATTAATTAGGCAAAAGTATTATATGTTGAACATGTTAGGAAAAAACCTACATAATACACCTTTGTATTGAGAAACTTGAGTTAAAAGGAAATAAGTTGAATTCCAACGAGTTGAAACATTTCTTGAAAATTTTACCGATTTAACACCATTTAATTTACAAAACTTGGCTCATTCTCTCATGACATTAGAATATGATCAATACAATTAAGTGAAATCTTAATAGGATTAATATGATGTTCTAAAAAGTCAAATCATCTTGAACACATAAATTAAGGACATGACATGTGCAACAAACATGAAAAAATCGACCCCCCCAAATTTGATTGACATATTTCTTATAAATCTCTAATTGATGCAGTATTTGCAGATGCATTGTCAAAACCAATTGTTAACATTTTACCTAATAAACCATATTCATAAAAAAATTACTTTAATCATTCTATAAATATTTTGTGCGGTGTGATGCTCATCAAAAATTCTAAATGCAATAAATCATTTTTGCATATTCCATGATACATCAATCCAACGACAAGTAACATGGTCACTTCAAATATCAGAACAAATAGAAAGACGACTTCTAATATCTTTAAATATTTCATTTAAAATAATTTTACCATTTTTGTATCATTTTTGAAATTATTTTTTTGTTATATTTCTAGGCATTTTATAGGCAGCTGGATTTAAAGCATTCGAACATAATTAGTAAAAATAATTTTTTTACCAAAACTTAAAGAAAGATATCTCATACAAGTAAATTTAGCAAATTTTTCTCTATTTTTAGCATCAAAATATTTAAATAAATCTAAAGAACTCGTACCTCTACTAGATGAAGCATACCTGCCCATTTGAGTTTTTGTTGTATCGAGTCCAATTTCAACAACATGATATATATCCAAGTGCTTGTTCATATTGTTATAGCCACTAGTAAATTTGTAAGATACACCACAATAATTGCATATTGCTCTTAGATCTTTATTTTCAGTCTCGACTAAATGAAAATAAATTTTGAAAATATCGGAAGATTGAGACTTATCTTCTCTTCTATGTGTACCGATATTTCGGCCTCTCTTGGGTTGGCACATTGGACAATATGTTTTTAGATGAGCTTGTCATTTTTTGTTAATATTGAAGAAATGTAAAATTAAATTGAAGATGAAAGAATTGAGAATCAAAAAATTAAAGATATTGAGAGAATTGAGAATTAGTGTGTTGAAAAAATGAAGTGTGACCCTTATTTATATATTTTTGGATTATTTTTGTTATATCTAAATTGCCTCTAAAACTATCTGTTTTATTAATGTTATTAAGGGTATAGTAATTTTATTTCACAAAAAAAATAAAAATAAAAATAAAAAAAAGGCAGCAGGGAGCCGTTGGGCACAAACGATTCCAACGGTTCATGTTGGAACCGTCCGGTTCATGTCAATTCAACTAGGGTAGAACCCTAATCGAACCGAAAAAATCCGATTTCAATTCCAAAATCGGAACCGATTGAAACCAGAACTGGTCAGTTCCTATCGGTTTGGTTTCGTGGCCGGGTCTACATCAAAACCTCCCGGTCCTCGAGAGGACAAAACATGGCTTAATTGTTCAAGTCCTATGATATTCTAAGGGTCTAAAACTATTTTTATTTGACTATACGCAGACTTTGCCGGCCCAGCCCTGATCTTTAGTCAAATTAACAGTACATTTTTGAAATTTGAACTGTCATGTTAATTCTTACAACCAAAGGATGCATAAATCGCGTTTAACACTGATAAACTCCATTCCACACTTTTGATCACAGCAATTGTAAAACGAGCTTCTTCTACAAAGAATCTGTTCGCGATTTCATTCTATTAAATAAACCAATAGCATTTCAACTGTGAGATTTACAGATTTCAGGAATTCTTCTTATTCGTTCCATAACTACAGGAATATCTTTTTCAATCAATGAAGTAAAACAGAAACTGAACCATCCAGGTTCAATACAGTGACAAGAAGATCCAGGATTTCCATTAACCTTAGCCACATTCAACAACTTGTCCCAGAGCTCAAGCTCCCCTTTCTCGCTGTAAGAGCTGATTAACCCGCTCATGTCAGCCCAACAGTAGAAACCCCCATTACTCCTTGTGCATTCAATGCCCAACTGCTTCAATCCTGCCACAAACTTGACATACAATCTCCGAAGCCTCTCCTTGTTGATCTTGATGAAGTTTTGAATAAATTTTGTATCTGAAAGCATCGAGACAAGCAAACGCTGGGATGGAACTGAAATAGAACAGAACCTAGCCAACTTTTTAGCGGCAGACAGAACACTTTCATTGTAGGAGTAGATAACACCTATCCTAAAACCTGGAAGAGAGAGGTCCTGTGATAGATTGTATACTATGTGAACTCTATCCCGATCAAGGTAATCCGAATCAACAATTTCAGCCAAGCTCACAAATTCTTCACTTCCATAACTGGACCCTGCAAGTATTTCATTAGAGACTATGTGGATATTCTTCTCTCTAGCAAAGTCCAGAAGGTTGTAAAGCGTTTCCCGATTAATTATACTGCCAACAGGATTTGAAGGGTTTGAAATTATGATCCCACGAACTTTTAGACCCCGTTTCCTGGCCTGGTTGAATGCCCGGTCTACAGCAGTAATACTTATACAGAAGTTATCAGCCCTACGGCAGGGAACAGGTATTATTTCTACCCCAGTTCGCCATTTTACATCCCTGTCAAAACTGCATAGGTACAAAAACTTCAGTTTTCCAACAGGATAACTCATTACGAATGAGAACTCCTTATACTAAAAAGGGGAATGAATAAGTACCAGGGGTGATATGGCGTTGGAACTAGAAATGCATTTCCACTGTCTGCTAGGCTGAAGCTAAGTATTTCAATTGCAGGAGCTGCACCAGCTGTTAACACTACATGTGAGGGGTTGAATGAAACTTCTTTTGCAATGACTTGTGACATAAAATCTGCTACAGCCTGCAAGATTAGAGTGCATGTTACCATAAGGTTTTACAAATCATCAATTAAAAATTAAAAAAAAAAATGAGAGAGAGTTGAAGAAGAAGCAACATTCACAGTCCATGGTAGTAAAAACATGGAAATTTGAACTTTCACATACCAAATATATGAAATTATTAAAAGGCACAAAACTTTTCGGTCAGTAGAGACAATTTAAAGGAGACCCAATATTATAACTAGCATTAATGAAATTATAAATTAATGTTCATTAGTGCTAATAATCATACTTTAAAATTTACAAATAATGTAAATGCAATTAGTTCTAATCTGAATGCTTGATAATTTTTGTACGAACAATCAAAAAATGAATTATAGCACAAAACATGACAAATTTATTACCATTAAATCACTTAAAATGGCCACATTCTATTGGTTGTGCTAGGGATGTATTAGTATATGCTGCTAGCGGGAAAAAAAAATTGCATCTAAAATTGAGCAGAGATTTCAATTTCCATTCAATTCCAAAAACACGAGACATTATTAAGATGTAAGCCCCCAGGATAAACAACCATGTATAAACAGGATTAAATAGTATGCTTCAAATTTCAAGTAAAATTACTGCAAAATATCAACTCCCATTGCTGTAATTCATTCAAACAACACTTTTTCTTCATCAGATAAGACAATTTATAGGAGGACAATTTAAAGGAGACCCAAAATAGCAAAGCTAGATCCTCGGGAGCCAGACTCTCTGAAAAAGATTCCTCCACTTAAAAAGACTACGAACTATCAGAGAGGAGATTCTTCAACAATCAGAGAGAAGATTCTTCTTAGAAAACACATTGCTTGTTTAAATCATTTGTAATCAAATCATTGCATAACCCACTTTAGAATTAGTTATATTATCAAAAGAGAAAATAGAGAGAACAAAAAAGTAATGAAACAAACAAAACAGAAGTTCCAGATTGTTCTTACCACTTTCAACTCCATCAATCCATCAAAAGGTTGGTAACAAGCAATCCCATTACTTCCACTTCTACCAACTATAGCCTCTTCTGCATTCTCAGCAACCCAATTCTTAATTAAATCCAACGATAACTACACCAACCAAAAAAAGAAAAGAAAAAACTCAAACCCATCAATTATAGCACTCCAAAACCATCACTTAAATGATAAGTAACGGATTATTCCAAAATCTAAAGCTGATAAAAAAAAAACGTTTTCATTTAAGAGCTTAAATTTTGATATGTACACCTACTTTTTTCTGTTGTCAAAATCACAACAAACCAAAGCCAAAACAATCTAAAAATAAAACCTACCTTGTTTTGAGCCAAACCAAGCTGGATAACCCCACCTGGATTGCCCACTTCATCATAGGTGTCCTCCTCAACCCGCTTTAAACCCACATAACAAGGCGTCTCACTGCACTTCAAAATCGAGTTGACTCGACCCGAGACTGAAACGGGTCCTCCTGCATTTCTTGGCGACAACAGCGACCTAGACAAACTCCGTGGCAATCCAGAAAGCTCCGTCATATTCCCCGACGAACTGGACGGCGGTGGAACCGACGAATCCGTTCTCTGGGTCGGAGAAGATGAACTCGGGTCTTTCGGGTCACCCGGGTCATTTCGGAATCGTTTGAGGTACAGCTGGAGAAAGTAAAAGAGCGCGCACGGGATTACAGAGCCGAGAAACAACCCTCCCCTCCCTTGAACCACCCCCTGTAACGGAACAATCACTCTCATGGCGGTTCCTCCGCCGCTGATAGAAGTACTGGTTGTCTTGGAATCCTCGTCGGGTCGGGTTCGGGTCATTATAATAACAGAAATAGACTCATGGGGTGTCGCCGGAAATTGGAAAGAATCGAATGGCTCTGATGGGTTAATTGGTCGCGTAGAATACAAAACCAAAGAGGATGCTGTCACTGGTACGTGTACTGTTTAATTTTTTTCTTTTTTCTATTTTTTGTGAATTTGTATGTTCAATTTTGTGCGCCGTTCCTTATTCGAGGGAAAGATAGAGATTTTTTTTTTTTTTTTATGTTTTTTTTTTGGAGGGAGTGTGAGTTTACTGAAATGGGCATTTTATTAGTTTCTTTTGCCAACTTCGGGTAATCTGTGGTTTTTCTTTTTCTTTTTTGTTGGTGATTTTATAATAGAAATGGATGTTTTTTTAAAAAAAAAAAAAAAAAAGTTATGTTATAGTTATTAGTTATGGTTGGCAAAACGAATCAACGAATTGAATTTGTATCGAATCTTAAATGAATCGAATCAAAATGTGATTGATTCGTATTCGATTCGTTTATTAAACGAATAATAATATCAAGATTCGTATTCGATTCGTTTATTAAACGAATTGAATACGAATATTCGTTTAGTCATGATATTATTCAATAACATAATTTACTATAATTTATTTACATTAATTCTTCATAAATATATACATATGAAATATGCAATTAATATATTTACTAAAAATACCTCACCCAGTATCAACAATATTATTTTTCTATGGTAATTAGCAATAATTTCTTGAATTTTGTTGATGGTGTTTTTTGTAACAAGTATCTTGAACAGTACGACGAGGGCAGAGATGAGTTTTTCCCTTTTGGAGGAACAAATTTTCTGAAGGAATTGGTTACTCCTCGTATTGGGCACTTTTCCAAGTGATTTGCTACCTCGGGGTCGGGTTATGTCCCACCGAGAGGTTCATCATCGGCATGGGGACGGAGCATTCCCCCATGGATGGATTCTCTTTGGTCCGGGGAGGTAATATTCCCTCGGAGCCAAGTGATTTTCCAGCTCGGGGTTGGGTTACGTCCCACCGAGTGGATCATTATCATCGGCTCGGGGACAGAGCATCCCCCTCATGGTCGAGATCAGAATTTCTTCTCACATTCAGATTCAGAAGAGCAAATTAGCAAGATAAAAGCTGAAGTTATGCTAAGTGTGGGAGAGAGGAAGCGAATCATTCAAAGATTAAAGAGAAAGGAAATTGTAAATGTTATTACAAAAACACAAGTGTATTGTTTGTTACACAGGCCCCCTTAGGGTCACCCTCATTCATCAGCCACACAGGGGCAACCGGTTCTTCTTAATCAGGTATGGGTGGCAAGATCTCTGATACAGGCTCGACAGGGGGAATCTCGGCTTCAGTTTGAGGGGCAAGAGGGGCCTCGACTTCTTATGTTTCAGGCACTTCGGGGGCATGGGCAAGAGCCTCAGGTTGTAACTCTTCTGGAATCGGGGACATGGGTACGACATATATGGTTCGAGGTCCTGGATCTGCTCCGAAGGGAGGACAAGTAGTTTGCGAGCTTCGTCCTCCGAAAGCTCCCATTTGTAGAATCAGATGACAACATGGACGGGTCCCATATCCACCCAGGGCATCACCATTGGAATAATTTTAGCACAGTCACTGTAGGACAACAGGAACTGGGCGACGCATGTTGTTCTAGGCTCGGGGCCTAGTCTGGAGTACAGAGTAGCCACGGGGGACTAAACCGGAGAATAATAGAGTCGCCACCCGGTGTGAACCGGGATAAAGATTTAAGGCCGCACTCACCGCTCGCAAGGGAATACCTCAAACCGTTGGGTTCGAAATGGTCCCTTACTCATGTCACTTGTAATGAAAGGATTTATGTAATAATTTAATCAAGCTTAAGTACACTTATTTCCAAGAGTATCATGCTTCTAAATTCTCATATGCAAAATAAAACTTATGCACACATTTCACATATATCCCATATCTAAAATCGCATGCTTAACATATATCAAAATAGCAACGAACATACAACTTTATTTGCATATTACATTCAAGAAAACACAAGCACACATATTAACCATACAAACATACATATGGGCACTTTTCCAAGTGGTACGTGGAATTGTATCCCAAGTACAGACCGCACTACCGTCCATTCGGAATCGGCTACGGAATTTACGTCTGAGTTTCCATCCGATATACCACAAGAAATAATACTCAAATGTTATCACGACACAAGCATATGAATTGTAATTCATTAACATAGTTGTATTCATACATGTGGGGATAGCTACTAGGAAAACTATGCATGAAATCTAATGAAGATGACTCGATTCAGTGGGTGCGCGTTCGTGTAGCGTTCGTAAACGCGTTCGAACGGTAAACAGAAGGTTCACGTTCGTGTAGCGTCCGAGAACGCGTTCGAACGAAACCAGACCTGATACATTATGAAACTAAGAAGATAAGAAGTTGTGCGTGTGCGTTCGTGTAGCGTTCGTAAACGCGTTCAACGGTAAACAGAAGGTTCGCGTTCGTATGGCGTTTGATAACGCGTTCGAACGGAAATGAAACAGAATGCTCACGTTCATATGGCGTTCGTGAACGCGTTCAAACAGAAATAAGACCTGATGCATGACAAGGCAAAATACATGCGCGTTCGAGTTGCGTTCGTAAACGCGTTCGAACGGGAACAGATCTGATGCATGAAATGGGACGCAATACATAAACGACAAAATAAAGGGGCGCGGCGAAGTACTTCCGTAAAGGTGGCCTTTTGGGGCTCTTGATCTCTCAAAGAGAGGACCTTTAGACCAACGTACTAAGCCCATGCGCTCGACTGAATCATGCATACATAGAATGAAAAGCAACAATACTAAACATAGTGTGCCCGATTGAACGTATCTTGTATCCACCGAACACACATCAACCGGCGCGGCAAAGTCTCGTGGTAAAGGGCTTTAGCCCCTCCCATAGGGGATCTCACATTGTACTTACTAAGCCCATGCACTCGGTTGAATCATACATACGAAAATAAAGACAATCATATCAAACTAAGTATGTCCGATTGAACGTATTTCGCATTCAACCAAACACACATCAATCGGTGCGGCAGAGCATCATGGTGAAGGATTTTAACCCTCTAATTAGGGAACCTTTCATCGCACTTACTAAGCCCATGCAGTCGATCGTATCATACGGGAATAAACAACATGCAGAATTTAAATGACAAGAATTAAGTAAACCAAAGCAACACAAAACAAGAGAATGTGCCATTTACTCAAGTGGTACGTGGAGTTGTGTCCCAAGTACAGACCGCACTACCGTCCATTCGGATTTGGCTACGGAATTTACGTATGGGTTTCCATCCTATATACCACAAGAGACAACACTCTTCCATTCATCCAATACCCACAACACGCATTCATAAACGACTCTCATGTGAATACAATTCAATAATAAAAGAAACGAATATAAACTAATGAAAAAGTGCCCTCAGGTCTAACCTTTTAAGTCGTCTCTCGGACTCGCGTTTCACGAAGATCGGAAGGGGTAAAGCTCCGCAACTCTTCCGGTTCACTGGTTCACTGCTCTCGTTCGTTGTCTTACTGTTTTGGGTCGTCGTCCTCCGTCTTTTGCTGCTGTTTTGACTCCGATTCGCTGCCGCTGCTACTGTTTCACTGCTGTATTTTAGTTACTATTTTTGGGATGTTTTGGCTACTGTTTTGGGTGTTATTTTCGGTGGTGTTATGTTGTGGTTCGGGGGCTGTTTTATGTGTGTGTTTAGGGCTGTTTGGATGTGTTTTGGTCAAGGCGATGGGGTTCTTGGTTTGTGATATTTTTGTTATTGAGAGTGAGGGAGAGTTGTGTCTATGAGCTTGGGTGTTTCTTATGTGAATGAGCTAGCTACCTTGAGAAGGTTGGTGAATGGTTCTTTTTATAGGCAAAGGGTTAGGCTTGACAAGGAAAGGGATTTGTGTATTTAAAAAGGGATATGATTTGGTGTTGGATTAGGGAGGTTGAATATTTAGTTTATGTTGATTAGGCATACAATATTTTATGTTTGGGAATAATATATTGGTTGATTGATTTTAACTTGGTATGATTATATTTGATTGGTTTAGATTAGGCATTTAGTTTGTTGATTGATTTTAATTAGGCATGCAATTTCTTTAATTTGTGTAAGTATTTTATTTAATTTGGTATGTGATTTTTAGATTTGTTTTGATTTCACCATGTGTTAAATGTGTTTTAAGTGGGCTTGGGCGTGTGGGCCAAGGTTTGGGCGAATTGGGCTTAATGTGAGGCTAGCAGCAAAACCAGAATTACCGACACCGTTCGAACGCATCATCGAACGCAGCACGAACGCCCGCAATCTGTTTGACGTTCGAACGTATACACGAACGTAGCACCAACGAAAACAGTGAACCTTGTTTATTCTGAATTCCCCTTCCGATGTCCGTTTTCCGTGACCTCCGTGACTTAAAAGGTAGTGTCTCCAAAATGAGACTCATCATAGGGACTTATGCGTAAAAATGCAGTGCCTACAGTCGCCCCCACTTTGATGGGACTTGTGTAATGTGCAACAGTGACAATCCTATCAAAGTTATGCAATGCATTTTCACTTACCTGGCTCGCCAGCTGCCACTTGACTTACCATGTGTTGAGTTGAGTACTGCGGCGGACCTCGATCCTGGGACGCGTCCCAATAATTGTAACTGACAACGGGGGAACTCGGCCCTGGGCACCTCGACCCAACACCGCTGACTATAGGGACCTCGCCCTAGAACTGATGATTGTAGTGGGCACCTCGACCCTAGGCACCTCGACCCAACACCGCTGACCATAGGGACCTCGCCCTAGAACTGATGATGTAGTGGGCACCTCGACCCTGGCACCTCGACCCGGAACTACAATGGACAACGGGGGCACCTCGACCCTGGGCACCTCGACCCAACCGCTGACTATAGGGACCTCGCCCTCGAACTGATGATGTGTCTCCATACCTGGAGATGACATGATATGGGCCTCGCCCCTAAGCTGATATGGGCCTCGCCCCTTGGGACTCATCCCGAAAACTGAAATTGCTTTGGCGTTGCTTGGCTCATTCCTGCCGCTTTCTCCTTTCTTTGAACCTGCGAGCACAAAACAGAAACAAACACAAAGGTATGCAATGCATTTTCACTTACCTGGCTCGGCTGCCGCCTCAGGTTGAGTTGGATGGTGAGGTGCTGCGACCCCTGGTTCATTCCCGAACCGTGCTTCCATTCTTGGAGTGCCACTCTCGGCCTGTTCATTCCTGAATTGTACTTCCATTCCTGGAGTGCCATTCCCGGCTTGTTCATTCTTGAACTCTGCTCTATTCTCGGATTGCGTTCCCGGCTGTTCATCTCGAACTGTGTTGAGATGAGGCTTTATTCCTCCCGAGCTTTATTCCCGAACTGTTGAGATGAGGCTTTATTTCCGTACTGAGCTTTATTCCTGAACTGCTGACTGTGTAGAGATAGGGCTTTATTCCATGATTGTTGGACTGTGGGCTTATTCCCGAACTGTATTGAGATGAGGCCATATTCCCCTGTACTTTGTTCCCGAACTGTTGCGATGAGGCTTTATTCCTCCCGAGCTTTATTCTCGAACTGTTGAGATGAGGCTTTATTCCTCCCGAGCTTTATTCCCGAACTGTTGAGATGAGGCTTTATTCCTCCCGAGCTTTATTCTCGAACTGTTGAGATGAGACTTTATTCCTCCCGAGCTTTATTCTCGAACTGTGTTGACATGAGGCTTTCTTCCCCTTGAGCTTTGTTCTCAAACTATACTGACATGAGGCTTTATTCCTCCCGAGCTTTGTTCTCTGATCTGAGCTGACTGTGTGGCTTTGTTCTTGAACTGTATTGAATGCAGGCCTTCTTCCTGAACTGAACTGAATGTAGGCTTTCTTCCTGAACTGCACTGAGTGTGGGCTTTATTCCCGAACTGAACTGGCATGAGGCTTTCTTCCCCTTGAGCTTTGTTCTCAAATTATACTGACATGAGGAGGCTTCTTCCCCTTGAGCTTTGTTCTCAAACTATACTGTCATGAGGCTTTCTTCCCCTTGAGCTTTGTTCTCAAACTTATACTGACATGAGGCTTTCTTCCCCTTGAGCTTTGTTCTCAAACTTATACTGACATGAGGCTTTTATTCCTTGGGCTTTGTTCCCTGACTGTGTTAACTGTGGCTTTGTCCCCGAACTGTTACTGTAAGTTGTTCATTCCTGAACTGTTATCGTGAGGTGGTTCATTCCCGAACCGTGCTTCCATTCTTGGAGTGCCATTCTCGGCCTGTCCATTCTTGAACTCTGCTCCATTCTTGGATTGCCATTCTCGGCTTGTTCATTCTTGAACTGTCCATTCCCGGACTATATCTCCATTCTCGGAGTGCCATTCTCGGCGTGCTCGTTCTCGAGCTGTCCATTCCCGGACTATATCTCCATTCCCGGAGTGCCATTCCCGGCGTGCTCATTCCCGAGCGTGCTCATTCCCGAGCTGTCCATTCTCGGACTGTAATGATATGATGTAATATGGGCCTCACCCCAGAACGCCATTCTCGGCAGAAACTGAAACTGATGTGATATGGGCCTCGCCCCCAGAATGCCATCCTCGGCCGAAACTGATCTGATCTCAATATGGGCTTCGACCCTGGGACTCATTCCCAAACTATGTTTGATGTGGGCCTCGACCCTGGACTCATCCCCAAAACTGATGTTGAAGTGGGCCTCGGCCCCAACTGCTACTGACATGGGCCTCGCCCCCAGATTGATGCTGATGTGGGTCTCAACCCTCGGATTCATTCCAAAATTCTGCTGATGCGGGCCTCGGCCCTGGGATTCATTCCCTGGATTCATTCCAAAATTCTGCTGATGTGGGCCTCGACCCTGGGATTCATTCCAAAATTCTGCTGATGTGGGCCTCGGCCCTGGGATCCATTCCCTGGATCCATTCCAAAATTCTGCTGATGTGGGCCTTGGCCGCAGAATGATGTGGGCTTCGCCCTAAACTGATATTGATATGGGCCTCGCCCCCAGACTGATACAGCTGATATGGGCCTCGCCCCAAGACTGATACTGATACGGGCCTCGCCCCAAGACTGATACTGCTGATATGGGCCTCGCCCCCAGAACTGATACTACTGATATGAGCCTCGCCCTAAGGCTGATACTGATACGGGCCTCGCCCCCAGACTGATACAGTACTGTCGATGTTCCTGATTGGTTTGTCTTTTGACGCTTTCTTTTTTCTTTGAAACCTGTTATTACAAAACAGAACAAACACAAAAAGGATGCAAATATGTTACGTGTATGCATGCATGCATGATTGGGTTTCCTATCCCGTTGGCTAGGTCTTCTGCCAGTACTCTTGGTGGCTGCTCGGTCTTTTGACAAGTCTGTCCTCTTCCCTAACCCAACGGGAGTCTATGATGGCTTTTGGAACACAAGGGTTAGCATGATGTATGTATGCATGAGGTGCATAAGATGCATATGATACAAGGAATATATCAACTCATTAAAATTTTCACACAAATCGGCCCATCATCATTTCAGAAGCTTTTGGCTAACTGTCATAGGAGTGAACTCGTCCCAGTTTAAATGGCCCAACAAGTTCATATCTTATGGCAAGGAGCCCAACTAAATCCAAATGATAATACTCCGAACACAAGCACAAGGTGGCCCATCAACACTTAGACGCCTTTGGCCCAATAGTCATGGGATACATTCTTGTCCCAGTTTAAATGGCCCAACAAGTCCATATCCCATGACAAATGGTCCAAATGGATCCAAACGATAATGTTCCCAAACACAAGCATAGGAGGGAGATAATACAAACATAACATAATAATTTTCACATAATGGCCCATCAACATTTCAGAAGCCTTGGGCCTAATAGTCATACAATACGAACTTGCCCCAGTTTAAATGGCCCAGCAAGCCCGCATTTCTGATAATAGTCCAACTGCATCCAAATGAGGATGGTCCATAAGCACATTTTCAAGGAAATAATTGTTACTTTAACCATACAAACCGGTCTATGGGTGGATTTGCAAGAGTATGGACAAAGGCTCTCACCGGCGAAGGATAGCCCACAACTAGGTCTCCCCACTCAAGGGTTCAGGCGACCAAGTGAGCGTATCCCTTTTTATACACTAAGGTACGTGCCAATGAGCTATGGTGTGTGACGGACTGTCAAATGGATTTCCCGTTGTAGATTCCCCAGAGGGAAGGTGAGGCGAGGATCACTTAAATACCCAAGCCTCTTAGGCTCTTATCGCTTGGTGTCAGGAATAAACAACGAGTCCTCCAAATTAGTCCATCACAAAGGCTACGAGTAGATGGTCATGTAGGTATCCTCACAGCTTTTCCTTCTAGAAAGGTAGTGAGTGAAGGAAGACACCAAACCATTACCTAGCCTCAAAGTGCCCTTGATTAAACCCTCACTTATCCACTATAGACATGGCCAATTAAAACATAAATCCACTCATTACAAGACAATATTTTGGGGCCAGTTCTCATATCCCCAGTGGAGTCGCCAGACTGTAGGACAACAGGACCTGGGCGACGCATGCTGTTCTAGGCTCGGGGCCTAGTCGGGAGTACGGAGTAGCCACGGGGGACTAAACCGGAGAATAATAGAGTCGCCACCCGGTGTGAACCGGGACAAAGATTTAAGGCCGCACTCACCCCTCGCAAGGGAAGACCTCAAACCGTTGGGTTCGGAATGGTCCCTTACTCATGTCACTTGTAATGAAAGGATTTATGTAATAATTTAATCAAGCTTAAGTAACACTTATTTCCAAGAGTATCATGCTTCTAAATTCTCATATGCAAAATAAAACTTATGCACACATTTCACATATATCCCATATCTAAAATCGCATGCTTAACATATATCAAAATAGCAACGAACATATAACTTTATTTGCATATTACATTCAAGAAAACACAAGCACACATATTAACCATACAACATACATATGGGCACTTTTCCAAGTGATTTGCTACCTCGGGGTCGGGTTATGTCCCACCGAGAGGTTCATCATCGGCATGGGGACGGAGCATTCCCCCATGGCTGGATTCTCTTTGGTCCGGGGAGGTAATATTCCCTCGGAGCCAAGTGATTTTCCAGCTCGGGGTTGGGTTACGTCCCACCGAGTGGATCATTATCATCGGCTCGGGGACAGAGCATCCCCCTCATGGTCGAGATCAGAATTTCTTCTCACATTCAGATTCAGAAGAGCAAATTAGCAAGATAAAAGCTGAAGTTATGCTAAGTGTGGGAGAGAGGAAGCGAATCATTCAAAGATTAATAAGAGAAAGGAAATTGTAAATGTTATTACAAAAACACAAGTGTATTGTTTGTTACACAGGGCCCCCTTAGGGTCACCCTCATTCATCAGCCCACACAGGGGCAACCGGTTCTTCTTAATCAGGTATGGGTGGCAAGATCTCTGATACAGGCTCGACATGGGGAATCTCGGCTTCAGTTTGAGGGGCAAGAGGGGCCTCGACTTCTTATGTTTCAGGCACCTCGGGGGCATGGGCAAGAGCCTCAGGTTGTAACTCTTCTGGAATCGGGGACATGGGTACGACATATATGGGTTCGAGGTCCTGGATCTGCTCCGAAGGGAGGACAAGTAGTTTGCGAGCTTCGTCCTCCGAAAGCTCCCATTTGTAGAATCGGATGACAACATGGACGGGTCCCATATCCACCCAGGGCATCACCATTGGAATAATTTTAGCACAGTCACTGTAGGACAACAGGAACTGGGCGACGCATGCTGTTCTAGGCTCGGGGCTTAGTCGGGAGTACGGAGTAGCCACGGGGGACTAAACCGGAGAATAATAGAGTCGCCACCCGGTGTGAACCGGGATAAAGATTTAAGGCCGCACTCACCCCTCGCAAGGGAAGACCTCAAACCGTTGGGTTCGGAATGGTCCCTTACTCATGTCACTTGTAATGAAAGGATTTATGTAATAATTTAATCAAGCTTAAGTAACACTTATTTCCAAGAGTATCATGCTTCTAAATTCTCATATGCAAAATAAAACTTATGCACACATTTCACATATATCCCATATCTAAAATCGCATGCTTAACATATATCAAAATAGCAACGAACATACAACTTTATTTGCATATTACATTCAAGAAAACACAAACACACATATTAACCATACAAACATACATATGGGCACTTTTCCAAGTGGTACGTGGAATTGTATCCCAAGTACAGACCGCACTACCGTCCATTCGGAATCGGCTACAGAATTTACGTCTGAGTTTCCATCCGATATACCACAAGAAATAATACTCAAATGTTATCACGACACAAGCATATGAATTGTAATTCATTAACATAGTTGTATTCATACATGTGGGGATAGCTACTAGGAAAACTATGCATGAAATCTAATGAAGATGACTCGATTCAGTGGGTGCGCGTTCGTGTAGCGTTCGTAACACGTTCGAACGGTAAACAGAAGGTTCGCGTTCGTGTAGCGTCCGAGAACGCGTTCGAACGAAACCAGACCTGATACATTATGAAACTAAGAAGGTGCGTGTGCGTTCGTGTAGCGTTCGTAAACGCGTTCGAATGGTAAACAGAAGGTATGGCGTTTGATAACGCGTTCGAACGGAAATGAAACAGAATGCTCACGTTCGTATGGCGTTCGTGAACGCGTTCGAACAGAAATAAGACCTGATGCATGACAAGGCAAAATACATGCGCGTTCGAGTTGCGTTCGTAAACGCGTTCGAACGGGAACAGATCTGATGCATGAAATGGGACGCAATACATAAACGAAAAAATAAAGGGGCGCGGCGAAGTACTACTGCCGTAAAGGTGGCCTTTTGGGGCTCTTGATCTCTTAAAGAGAGGACCTTTAGACCAACGTACTAAGCCCATGCGCTCGACTGAATCATGCATACATAGAATGAAAAGCAACAATACTAAACATAGTGTGCCCGATTGAACGTATCTTGTATCCAACCGAACACACATCAACCGGCGCGGCAAAGTCTCGTGGTAAAAGGCTTTAGCCCCTCCCCATAGGGGATCTCACATTGCACTTACTAAGCCCATGCACTCGGTTGAATCATACATACGAAAATAAAGACAATCATATCAAACTAAGTAGTCCGATTGAACGTATTTCGCATTCAACCGAACACACATCAATCGGTGCGGCAGAGCATCGTGGTGAAGGATTTTAACCCTCCAATTAGGGAACCTTTCATCGCACTTACTAAGCCCATGCAGTCGATCGTATCATACGGGAATAAACAACATGCAGAATTAAATGACAAGAATTAAGTAAACCAAAGCAACACAAAACAAGAGAATGTGCCATTTACTCAAGTGGTACGTGGAGTTATGTCCCAAGTACACAGACCGCACTACCGTCCATTCGGATTCGGCTACGGAATTTACGTCTGGGTTTCCATCCTATATACCACAAGAGACAACACTCTTCCATTCATCCAATACCCACAACACGCATTCATAAACGACTCTCATGTGAATACAATTCAATAATAAAAGAAACGAATATAAACTAATGAAAAAGTGCCCTCAGGTCTAACCTTTTAAGTCGTCTCTCGGACTCACGTTTCACGAAGATCGGAAGGGGTAAAGCTCCGCAACTCTTCTGGTTCACTGGTTCACTGCTCTCGTTTGTTGTCTTACTGTTTTGGGTCGTCATCCTCCGTCTTTTGCTGCTGTTTTGACTCCGATTCGCTGCCGCTGCTACTATTTCGCTGCTGTATTTTAGTTATTGTTTTGGGATGTTTTGGCTACTTTTTTGGGTGTTATTTTCGGTGGTGGTGTTATGGTGTGGTTCGGGGGTGTTTTATGGTGTGTTTAGGGCTGTTTGGATGTGTTTTGGTCAAGGCGATGAGGGTTCTTTGGTTTGTGATCTTTTTGTTATTGAGAGTGAGGGAGAGTTGTGTCTATGAGCTTGGGTGTTTCTTATGTGAATGAGCTAGCTACCCTTGAGAAGGTTGGTGAAGGGTTCTTTTATAGGCAAAGGGTTAGGCTTGACAATGAAATGGATTTGTGTATTTAAAAAGGGATATGATTTATTGTTGGATTAGGGAGGTTGAATATTTAGTTTATGTTGATTAGGCATACAATATTTTATGTTTGGGAATAATATATTGGTTGATTGATTTTAACTTGGTATGATTATATTGATTGGTTTAGATTAGGTATTTAGTTTGTTGATTGATTTTAATTAGGCATGCAATTTCTTTAATTTGTGTAAGTATTTTATTTAATTTGGTATGTGATTTTTAGATTTGTTTTGATTTCACCATGTGTTAAATATGTGTTTTAAGTGGGCTTGGGCGTGTGGGCCAAGGTTTGGGCGAATTGGGCTTAATGTGAGGCTAGCAGCAAAACCAGAATTACCGACACCGTTCGAACGCATCATCGAACGCAGCACGAACGCCCGCAATCTGTTTGACGTTCGAACGTATACACGAACGTAGCACCAACGAAAACAGTGAACCTTGTTTATTCTAAATTCCCCTTCCGATGTCCGTTTTCCGTGACCTCCGTGACTTAAAAGGTAGTGTCTCCAAAATGAGACTCATCATAGGGACTTATGCGTAAAAATGCAGTGCCTACAGTCACTGACCCCTTCAAGCTTGGCGTTCTCCAGCTCATCCTCCAGTTGGGCCTCCCAGTTTCTCAGGTGCTCCCGAGCCTGATCTCTCTCTTTGATCGCCGCTTTGAGCTTGGAATCCGAGTTCGCAACATGGAATAAGGGGATAAACATGATAGAAAAATGAAGGACAGGAAAAGAACAAAACACGAGTATTCAAAAACATTCACAAGCAGTAAACAGTCATGGTAGATTTCAGTAATTAAAAGGAAGGGGGTTGAGCATAAAACTTACTTGGTTCGAGGGGATGTATCGACGATTGGTCTGGTCCGACTTGAAGTTTGCTGGTCTCAGGCAATGAAGAATGAATCTCTTGCACTTTGGAAGTTCTGATTTTCGTAAAAGAGAGAAAGGTATATTGCTTCCCATTTTTATATTCAGCTCGAGGAATTTTTGGCCGTTGGATCAGAAAGAGGCTTTGGATGTGCACCGCGTGTCGCTTTCAGGCTCCATTTGCTCAAATTGAGATGAACGGTTGAGATTGGGAACTTTTCGGCTGTCCCTTTGAAAAGTTAATTGTCTTGGTTTTTGGCGGGAGGGTCGCGGATGCTTGACAAATGTCGCGTCCAGATTATACCCTAGAGATGATTTGACAGACATTTAGGAGGATGTGATGGCTTACGGTTTTCGAGGGGCGGCTACCGGAAGGGTAAATGGGGTATTTGGTTCAAGTTAGGAAATCATTCGTAAGGATGTTGAAGTCCTCGGAGACAGAGCACATGAAGATGCCGAGGATGACTCGATTAGTAGCCGATGTATTTTTCTCTGTGGCTCCAACAGCCGACCAACTGCTGGCTGATTTAGCACACTTCTGATTTTGTAGCTCCCAGTACCAACTCGAACACTCGTTGAAACAGAGAACTAGGGGACAGATGTTGATGGTGTTTTTTGTAACAAATATGAACAGTACGACGAGGGCAAAGATGGGTTTTTCCCTTTTGGAGGAACAAATGTTCTGAAGGAATTGGTTACTCCTCGGCCAGTTATAGTGTTCGGACCCGGTTTCCCGGATATAGCCGACTAGAGGACACAGTATGATACGAATCTTAGAGACCGATAACATCAGAGCCGAGACCGACCAATGTAGCCCGGTAGCTCGGTTCAGTTCTATCTTTCAACCTGGATCGGGATGATGAGCTCGGATATTTTGGGTCAGGTCGGAAGTAGTATGGGTAGTTCAGCTCGTGATTTGTCCGTGCACATGAGGCCTGACTTGTGATCGGGTTAGTTTGGACTTTTCTCTCTGACATATATCACTGCTCGAGATCTTACAGGCTGTCATCATTATTATTGAGTGTGGCAGTGTATAAAACAGAGTGATGTGACAAGCCGTCAGGTGGTAGGTTTGCTTTCGGTGAGGCAGCCTTGGGGCAGAGAGCCCGTTAATCAGCCGGAGATCCACGTGGATGACGTCATGAAAGTATGGGAATAGTGTTGTAATTCTCTCAGTATATAAAGGAAAGTTAGTCTTATTTGGTAGGGGATAGCAAAAATTATAAGAAAAATGAGCACTATTTGTAAAAACGATACAGACAAGCAGCTCGGTTTTCTTTAGACCTTCCTTGAAAAAAGGTCGGCCGAGCTCGATTTGATAATAAAAATCATACCCCACTTTATGCCCGTGGACGTAGGCAGGATTTGATCCGCCGAACCACGTAAATCCTCTTTGTCGATTTTGTGTATTTGTTTTGTGTTTTGCTACATTTTTTTGGTCCCCCATAACCAAACAAATTCACGGTTGGAGGAGGATTGTCCCGGGAGCGTTATCCCGAAACTGCCTCTGGAACGGAAATCGTCTGTCAACAAATCTTAATTGAAAAATAACAATAACTAGTAAAAGAAAATAATAAAACAAATGCTAAACGAATCAATGAGTTTAAATTCGTATTTGATTCGTTTAATAAACGAATCGAACGAATAAACGAATTCTAACTTAAATTACCACCCCTATAATTAGTGGTAAGAAACATGCATTTTACCGGCAGAAAACTGATTAACACCTAAACTATTTAGGCATAAGAGTAATTATGGGACGAACATGATCTTCTCATTTCGACACAATTTTAGTGAATACATATTTTTAACTAGAAATGAAATAACATAATACACAAATTGAAAATAAAAACTTTTACATCAGTTTATATACAATCTGTTACAAGAAAAATAATAACTCTAATAGACTATACAAGTGCCCCGAGAAGAAACCGTAGAGCTCCAACTCACAGCCTTCATTCTAGTATTAGATATATACATTTGACCTGAACAAATCTTTAATAAGTTAAAAAAGAGCCATTACTCCTACAAAATCAATATAAAAACACACAACACAAGATTAGAGTGCTAACACTACACAAGAATAGATCCATGTATTAAGAGATCTGGTTAACAAAAAATATTAAAAAACCAACCTAGGGAAAAGGTAACCGATGACTTCATTAGAGGAAAAGGGCAATGCACCCTTTTTCAACCAGGCTTGATCCGATATGAGGAGCTGAATGGAAAAGAGAAAAGAAAAAAGAAAAATGAAAAATGAAAGCTTGAAAATAAAAGAGGGAGTGGGGGTGGTTTGGCGACAAAATTTTCAATAATTCCAAAAAAAAAAAAGGAAAAAAAATATTTTTTGATGAGAGATGAAATGATAATATAGTTGATTTAATGTCAAATTATTTGGTTGCCTTTTTTGACAATTTTATTTGCATATAATTGTATTAAAAAAACAAGAATAAATAGAATAAACTAATTTTAGTTAGGATATAAACTTTATAGAAAAAAGCTTCTCTCTTTGAGAAAACACCTAATTCTATCTTTACGACAATACTTTGTGGCGGACGGCAGGGGAACTCACAATATTTTCTCCTCTCTCCTTTCCCATATTCTCTTCATTTCTCTATATTTTTCTTTTGTTCTTCCTCACTCTCTCTTCTTTTACCCTTCCTTTACTTCTACTCTTTCTTTTCTCGTCTCCCTCCCTCCCTTTTCTCTTTTGTTGTTTTAAGTTTCTTTTTATTTTTTAGTTTGATTACTCTAATCTTACATATGGGATTCGACACACTCATAAAGTGATCATTTACTCCTAAGTATAAAAGTGTCGAAGTAATAAAATAACTCGGTAAGTCCGGGATCGATCCACAAAGAATACATTTAATAGGATAAAATAATAATTTGAGTGAAAAGAAAAAAAATGAATTATTTGAAATGATTGATAATTTTTAAATTAAACTACAATAATAATTTTTAGCATAACCAGCCATAAAGGCGGTGATAATATTTGTCTACAACAAATACAGTCAGGTGCTCAGTTATGCCAAATAAATAAAACCAGCCATATACGCGTTAACGAAGTTTGTCAATAATTAATTCACATTTAAATTAAATATTAATCATTAGATTACAATTTATATATTATAAAATAAATAAGATTAATCTATATTTTATATTAAAAGTTTCACTCTTTACCTCAGCAAAATGAAATTAATTTCTCTTGATTTGAATAAAAAGACTCATAATTTATTACTAAATAAAATTTACAAAAAAAAAACTTGAAAAATAAAACGCATTAGAGATGAAACGCTTCACAAAATGTTAGAGAGAAACCTATGAAAGATGTTGAAGATAGAGGTGTTTGGCACCTATTGCTTGCAAGTGTGTGTTTTTTTAATTAATATATTAATATTACATATATATATATATATAATATTAATATATTTTAGAGAGAAACCTATGAAAGATGATGAAGATAGAGGTGCTCGACACCTCTTGTTTTCAAGCATGTGTTTTTTTTTTTAATATATATATATATATATATGAAATCTCCGTGAGACCTCCAATATAATATATATAAAAGATTTTTATATAAAATTTTGGTGGGTCCTTCAAAATATATTATATAAATATATATATTATAATAATAATAATAATAATAATAATAATAATAATAAAAATACACGTGTGGGTATACATCATAGGCTCATTTTGTTATTAATTTAAACACGGTGAAAGTTTTCCAAGTCCGAATTGAATCTAGCTGTCAAGCTCTTTTTGGGTTTTCTGGGTCCTGGAATTCAGATCTAATATCCATTTTTCCTGTTGAGTTTGCGAAGCAGCATTTTACATACACAATCAATAAAAATCACAATAAAATATAAATATAATTATTATTTAACAAATGTGCTAAATTAAGAGGGTTAATGAAATTATAAGTGTAAAATGATTAGTTTCTCTTTTATTAAGTGTACACTTTTTAATGCTAATCACACCTCCTAACCAGTTTATTACTGGTCATTAATAATTTAAACGAAAACTTAAAAGAAAAAGTCTCATCCGAGTTAATAAATGTTTTTTTTTCTTTCTAAATAATCAAATAAGTAATTTCTCTTGTACTTTTTACCATTCTTCCATACACACATAAAATAAGGTATTAATGAATTCATTGTGCCCACAATATTAATAGGATTTATTAAAAAGAGAGTAACATTTTTGTCTTAAAATTATATTAAAGTGCACACCTTTTTGGCAATGGAAGTTTATTTATAAATACAAAATTATATATATTTTTAAATAATAATATATCTTCAATCATTGTAATGAGCTTTGGGCCAGTAACTCCTAAACCAGTTGGCTTTTGGACACTAGGTGTTAAGACACCCCTACGAACTTAATCGCTTGGATCTCAGATGTTAAAAAGAAGAAGTGTGCGATTTCCTTAAGCTTTCTCTTTAACCCATGTAAAGAGCTTTGGGTTAGTGACTCCCAGACCAGTTGGCCTTAGGACACTAAGTGTTAAAACACCCATACAGACTTAATTCGTTTGAGAGGCTATGAAATCGAACTTATTCGCATAATTTTTTTATAACAACTCAAGCTCTACCATTTTACGCGAACAATCACTGCTTGTTGATGCAAGATGTCCGATTACTAAGTAAAAACTTGATTATTATTATCATCTTTTTTTAAAAAAAAACTAACTTAAGCTCTACCGTTTTACGCGAACAATCACTGGTTGTTGAGACAAGATGTCCGGTTATTAAGTAAATCATGGTTAGTTTGTTTTAAAATAAAAACACAAATTTCACTGTCTTTAGGTGCTACCTCCAACAAACTAAAGAAATGAATATTATAAAATTTTCACTTACAACACATGATCATATATTACTGTGTATGTTGGTAATACCTGTCAAATCAACATATGAAGATCAAATTTAATCAATATTATGGATAATTTACAAATTTAAATGATTCAAAAAGAAAGGAACAAATATAATTTGTTACGAATTACATTGAGATGCATCTCAGGAGCGAAAACTCTTTACACAGTCATCTCTGAACAACAACTCCACTTGATTAGTCAAAATTTATTATTGGTTTGTGTGTAGTTTTTTTTGAAAAACACAAAACAAAATCAAAACAAAATATTTTTTTATACACAAAATAACAACAAAGCAAAATCAACATAAAAAACTATTTTTCATAAAACAACAACACAAAAACGAAAATATTTTTTTTAAATAAAAACACAACAATGAAATATAAAACGAAAATTATCTAGTCAACTATCCCCTCCCCCCAACCAAATTGATACATTGTCCTCAATGTTTGAATAAGAAAAAGTAGAGTTTAGAAGACATTACTTGATTAGTGTGGAATTGACAATTAAATCTACCATTATTTAAAAGAAAAAATTACATATTAAAGATTCAAGTCCACTCTACGCTTCTTGCCACGATCGTTATGAGACCAGTTCAACTTGTAAAGAATTGGGTCAATTTTTGATTCATAAGTTAAGAATTGGTCAATTAGTTCATCAGTTATTCTTGCAGTTATGACGATATCTTTTTCCATTTTCAAAATGAACCCGAGTCTTTTGGCATCATCAAGAAATATTAAAAGAGAATTGAAAAATTGATCAACATTAAGTAATCCAATGGGTTTTAGGTGACTGTTCAAGTTTTCCCATGACGCAACTGTGAATATTTCTTCCAACGTGCATAGCCCATCTGGTAAAGCAATAAAAGCGTCAGCATGATTAATAATTTCAGTAATTCTTTCAGACATACTTGAGACAATGTATTCTTCTCCATTTGATTTTCCGATGAGGTTTTCGTCTGCTAAAATTTTTGGAATGATCCTCAAAACTTGACTGCCACCTTCTTGAACGAACTTTGAAACACATCCCATCAATCCAAGATTTCCACCACCATATACTAAGTGCATGTTTCTTTTGCCATAACTCTACCCAATTTTTTTACAGCTTCAGCAAATTCCGGTTTACTTTCAGAGCTAGTTCCACAAAATATACATATATTAGTGGCTCGTAGTCTTAAAGTTTTCTCCATTTTTATTTTCTCTCTTATCTGTATGTGTCAAATAGAGAAATGCCGAGCTGTATTTATGGATCATGACAAAGCATGAGTAATAAAAGCAATAATACCTGTAAAATGATAATTTTCAGATGAACAGTAAAATATATCGTGAAAGTAAAAAAATTTAGATATTGTCGGCAAAATTAAAGTAAATGAAATCAAAACATTAAAGTAAAATAAATCAAAACAATAATTCAAAGTAAAGGAAATCAAAAAATTAAATTAAAAAAATATTTACTGGAGTTGTGATTGTGGCTCACATCTTCCTTTGGTTTTAAGTCCAGTAATGGCTTGAATGCCCTCTATGGGTCGAGGATATACTTCCCATCCAATTTTCTTATAAATTGGCAAACATGGTCTTTTAAAGTCAGATTCTCAAGACTGTATTGTTGTTTTTGAAACTATGTATGTAAGTTGCGAATCAATCTATCAAATCCACTAGGATGCATCTCAAGAGTCAATGGCATATTATCCAATGACTTCTTACTCCAGCCATCTTTAATGGATTGATTTTTTTCTTCACGATTATTAGATACCATTCCTAAGGAAAGACGACGAGTGTTGCACGTCCAATGTGCGTATTTATAACAAACATCTAATTGTTTAGCTCTCTGTTTCTTAGCATATGTGATTTTCTCCAAACCAGGTATGTAAGAGATGAATGAATCAATAAATTTAAGAACTATTGTTTTAACCAATTCTTTCTTATAAAGGTATAATATTTTTTGGGTGGTCGACGTTTCCTGACATTATCTTTGAAATGTATTGTGCGTGTATATTTTAAAGTATTAATGTCTTTTATATCTTTTAAAGTCCATCCAATTCCCTGTTTATATTCTCTCAACACATTTAACAACTTATCTTTTTGATCGCTTGTAAGAGAATAAGAAATTACCGCTTGGTAAGTTTGTTTATCTCCATGAAATGTATATTTCAATCCTTCAGGAAAAGTCTTTAATTCCAATTTGGGTGTTTCTTCATGTTTCTCTTCTTCAAGTGTTAATAATTTCTCAAAATTTTAATTTCCCCCATCATCTTCCAGTACCTGTATAGAATCAAGTAAAGAAAAATCATTAGAAAAATCTGAATCTAATCGCGTACTTGATTTAAGAAAATTAGCTGTATAAATTTTCATAGGGTCAGATTCACTCCTCTGATTCAATTAGTTCCATGTTCTCATTTTCACAGCCCCCATCGTATGGTTGCTTGCGCATATTAAAAACATTAAGCTCAAACGTCATATTGCCAAAGGATAAATTCATGATTCCATTCGTGCAATTAATTAAAGCATTAGTTGTTGCTAAAAATGGACGACCAAGTATTATAGGATCTGGTTTGTAACTGTATGCTACAGATTGTGTTTCTAAGACAATAAAATTCACATGATATATGAATTTATCAACTTGTAATAGCACATTTTCCACAATTCTTTTCGATATTTTAACTGATATATCGACAAGTATAAGAGTAGTTGAATTTGGTTTTAACTAGCCACTATTAAGTTGTTGATAAACCGAAATTTGAAGCAAATTGACACTGGCTCCAAGATCAAGCAATGCATGTTCAATTTTATGATTTCCAATAATACAAGAAATAGTAGGAAAACCAGAGTCTTTGTATTTCAATGTATTATCGGTTAAGAGAATGTAATTTACTTGTTCAGCTAGAAAAGCTTTATTTCTTACCTGATATTTTTTTTAACGGTATATAAGTCTTTCAAAAATTTGGCATAAAATGATATTTGTTTGATGACATCTAACAAAGAAATATTGATCTTCACATATTTAATATTTCATATATCTCTAGGGAATGATTTAATTTCTTTATTTTCAATGCTTGAGAAAATGGAGGTGCATGAGAAAAATTGTTATCATCAATGATAGTAATGGTTCATCAACCCATTCCTTACCCTTTGGATCTGATATATTTTCAACTTCATGAGGTTCAAGAATAGATTTGTGGATGACCTTACTACTGCGAAGAGTAATAACAGATTTGACTTTGTCTATGTGTTGTCTACCAGAACTACCTCGTGAAGGTTTTGATGACTTTTGGGGTTTGGCTGTGGTTGTGCAGGAAACTTTCATTTCTCATTAATGGTCAATGCATATGTGATTTTGGAGAAAATATCTTTTAGATCGATCAATGTTTGCACATTTTGGTTATTGATGGCTTCTTATTTCTCAATGAATGCATGCAAGGTATCCGCAAGGGTTTTCCTGAGTGGTAGGACATATGATGCATAGTTCGGAGAATTTTTGAAATTTTGGTGTACCTGGAGAGGTTGTTGCGATCGTTATGCTTGGTTATCATTCCTCCAATTGAAGTTTGGATGGCTTCTTCAACCAAAATTGTAGGTTTAGGAGTATGAGTTTGGATTTGGTCTCTTGAAGGTGTTTATGGAACTGAATTGGTCATGGAGATATTCTTGTAGGGTTGTCAAGGTTGGGCAAACTTGTGTGACATGTTCATTTGAATTACAGATAATGAACACTAAAAAATACACATTTATTAAAAAAATTAATCATTTTACACTTATAGTTTCAATAATCCCTTAAATTTAGCACATTTGTTAAATAATAATTATATTTATATTTATGTTTATTGTATTTTTATCTTTATGTCGGTGAAATAATACTTTGGATGCATAACTAGAAAAATGGACTTGACATATGGATTTTGCAGGCTAGAAACTTAAAAGGGCGTTATAATATTATACAAATTCAAAAATTCCAACCGTGCATAATTTTCCTATTTTGGCCATAAATTTTGACTCTGATATCGGATTGAGGCGATTCTAGTTCCAGATGAAAGAGAACTCAAATATTTACAACCTTTCTACTGACAAGATTTTCTAGTTTTGAAGTTTTGTAGACCGAAATTGATGACAAATCTAAAGTGTGTTATATGTAATTATTAAAGTCAAATAAAAAAAATATAATTTCTAGTTCTGAAGTTTTCGAGACCGAAATTGAGATGTTAACTCTTCCTCATTTCTAATGCCTCAATTTTTTAGCAAGAGATGCATATTTAGCAGAAAGGTCATAGGCTTCCATAATGTTATACATATCTCTACCAGATGATTGTAGTTTTACAGAAGACTCATAAGTACCAATTGTATCCCATTGTTGTGTATTATCTGCTATTTGTTCTAGGTAATCTAGTACATCTTTGAGATTTTTGTCCATAAACTCACCATTACACATCATTTCCCATACTTGTCTACTTTGGGGTGTTAAACCTTCATAGAAGTACGAAACCAGCTTCCATGTTTCAAACCCGTGATGTGGAAAAACATTCAACATTTCTTTAAAACTCCCAATATTGGTAAAGTGTTTCCCTCGATTCTTATGTGAAAGTTGTGATTCTCCTTTTAAAGGAGTTTGGCCTGTGAGAGGGAAATAATTTTTTTAGAAATTGCTATTGCAAATCATCCCATGTTCTGATGGATATTGACCTAAGGTTATGTTGCCAAATTTTAGCTTTATCCTTTAAAGAAAAGGGAAAAACTTAAGTCGAATTATATTCATGCTGCATTTTTGGTATGTGCAAGTGTTACATACCTCTTCAAATTCCCTTAAGTATTAATAAGGATTTTCTGATTCAAGACCATGGAATATGGGTAAAAGTTGAATGATACTTGGTTTAAAATTGAAACATGATGTATCTGGGGGGAAAGCAATGTAAGATGATAATCATATCCTAGTATGATTCATGATTTCTTTGAGTGTCCTAGGATGATTAAGATTGTCATGCTGAGACTCACGTTCTACCTGATCAATTAGATTTTCATTTTGGTTCTCGACCATTTTGACTGACGATGAAGTTGATAGAGACTCTCTATTTAATCTGCCGCTAGATGATTGAGACCAAGGTCTCATGCAACCTAAATGCAGACTATCTGTTAAAATTTAAATATGCAAATGCAATACTTACAAAGAGAAAAAAAATAATAATAATAAACAAGTGAAATGAAAAAAATGTAATGATTAGATCCTAAAAACGTCATTTGATTCTTGTCAATTCAGATCTCAATTGAATTTCTCGTTCAACTGTCTCAATTTGTCGAATTAGGTTCTCACAAAAAATTATGGAAGAATCTCTAAATGGGAATGGTTCAAGAAATTCTCTGGCAAAATACAAGTCCCATTTTAATTGATATTTATGTCTCCTATAACCTTGAATAATCAAGTACCAAGTTTGCCTGTATGTGGGGTGTCTGGGTTCAGGATTCAGTTAGGATCAATGAAGACATCTTGGATCTACACAAATGCAAAAAAATGAGATGCAGAAAATAAAAAAAAGAAAGGAAATACAAAAAGAATAATAAATAAAAATACAAGGATGTTAAATTACTATTCTATCTACTAAATTATATTCCCCGACAACGGCGCAAAAAACTTGACATACCCACAAAGTGGTTTTTTACTCCCAAGTATAAGAGTGTCGAAGTAATAAAATAACCTGGTAAGTCCGGGATCAATCCACATGGAATGGATTTAATAAGATAAAATAATAATTTGAGTGAAAAGAAAACGACTGATTTATTTGAAATGATTGATAATTTTTAAATTAAACTGCAACAATAAAATAAAATGGTAGGGGTAGGGGATCCCCTTTTAATATTTCAAATATAGAAATCTTACTTATTATAATATATATTTTGTCATTATTACCCAATTAATTTATTTAGGCAATTAATTATGTCAAAACATTTAAAACCAGTCATAAAGGCGGTGATAATATTTATCTATAACAAGTCCAATCAAGTGCCCAATTATGTCAAATAAATAAAATCAGTCATATAGGCGGTAACAAAATTTATCAATAATTAATCCAAATTTAAATTAAATATTAATTATTAGATTACAATTTACATTATAATAATAATAAGATTAATCTATATTTTTATATTAAAAGCTTCACCATTTTCCCCGCCAAAATGAAATTAGCTACTAATGATTGAATAAAAAAACACTCATAATTTTAAAACAGAAAGAAAAAGAAATTACAAGAAACTTAAAAATAAAAAACACAAGAGCTGAAACCCTTCATAAAATTCTAGAGGGAAACTTATGAAAGATGCTGAAGAAATGAGGTGCTAAGTACCTATATTTATAGAGGTGTTCGGCACCTCTTGCTTGCAAATTGCAAGTTGGGCTTGCAATTTGCAAGCATGCAATTGCTTTCCACCAGCAATTGTTTTTTTTACTCAATTAATATATTAATATTATAATATATATATATATATATATATATATAAAATCTTGGTGGGACCTCCAGTATAATATACATAAAAAATTTTATATATAAAATCTTAGTGGGTTCTCCAAAATATATTATATATATTATATATAATAATAATAATAATTGTTAGAGACATATTCTCAAGATGAATTTTGATAACGTCAACACTTGAAGTCTTCGACGCATATTAGCGAGACATTACAAGAAGATGTCGAAGCACGTTGGTGGTGAAGAGTGTGAATGTGAAGACTAGCGGCAAAACGAAGAAAATCTTATTTAGTCTTAGCTTAGAGTTTTATGTGTAATGTGAATTATCTATCTAAGTACCTAAGCTCATAGGACATGTGCACAATCATATAGACGCATTAGGGCCATGTGCAAAATGATTTAAAATTTCATATTCTGCATTTTTGCATAGAGACCGGCATACCGGTCCTATACCGGTGAACCTGCTCTGTTTGCAAGTTCTCTAGAACCGGCAAGTATCATACCAGTGCCATACCGGCCTACCATACCGATCTTCCTGTAGATTACATGTCCACTGAAATCGGCATGCACTATACCAGTCCCCATATCGGTGACCTAAACCTTTACATGCTTACAGGAACCAGCATGGACCATACCGGTCCACATACTAGTGTTCATACGGGTGAGCCCTTTAATCTTGCATGCTCACTAGAACCGGTGAGGATATATAGGTCCCTATACTGGTGACCATACCGATCTCAACGAATATAGTCAAACGGTAATATAGCCGTTATTAGTCGTTGCTTTGCCGAACCGGCATACCGGTATCTCGAAACGAGCATACCGGTCTCAGATAGGAAAGTTGGGGCAGTTTTCATTTTACTATAAATTGTGCACCAATTTTTTTTTTGTAACTAATCTTGAACCTTCATACATTTTATTCTAAGGCAAAAATAGAGATTTTTATAAACCTTCATATTCACACACTCTCATACATAAAGCTCATACACTACACCTTCATATTCATAAGTAGTGAGCTTAGAACACTTGGGTAAGCAACTCACTCATAGAATCTTCATTATCTTTGTGAGTACCCAAATGAAGTTGTAAATCTTTTTTTTAAAACAATTAAGGTTGTGAAATCCTTTTGTGAGTCGGTATACTCAATAGGGTAAATTGTTGGACAATTATGACCCATAGCATCACTATTTGTACAGAACATGGTGTTGTTGTACAAATTAACTATGTGACAAAGGAAATTGCTCTTTTATCATTTGTAATTGGATTACCGGGATATATAAATGATAAAAGTCCATATGATTAGTTCCAGATTAATAAGATATGAGACAGTATTATTCCACTAAGGTTTAATCATTAAAACATCCCTAGTCGAAGTATTATCGAGAGTGGACATCGATAATGCGGAATAGACTAGTATTGCACTTGTGCGTGTTATGGGAGCATAACGACATAGTTCTCATATATTTGGGTATTGGATACTCATGCAAGTGTAATAGGAGGTTGTGTTTACCGATGGTACGGAAACAGCTTCGCTCTGGATAGACCCCTCGGAATTCCATTGGTAGTATGACTATGTGTCTATGGAAGTCCGAATCAGGGTAGGTGTATTTGGTGTTAACCTGAGACTTGCACCGCTAATACTTGCGACAATCAATATACTTTGGTTTTGGTCGTCTAGGGCTTTAACAGGTTCTGTGTACGCCTATTCTTGGTATATTGAGAATCGTAGTGTATTGGGTGTGATGTCAAGATGGAAGTATCACTTCATTTATATGGAGATGATGGTCACGTAGGATACGAAACTAGTACTCTTTAGTACTGCAGTCATCGGGATAATATGACTAGGTCATGATTATCCGATTATAGAGACTAGTTACCAGAGATCCGACATGTGCTTCGTACGGGGCAGACACAATTCCAGCCCCAGGCCTAGCACGTGACATCCGATACTAGATCGCAATATGAAATACTATGTATAATACGCCTGATATAGATTACATATTCCTTTAAGAATATTTATGGAGAATTGGGTAGGCACGATGCTTTGCTAGAAGCCAACCATGTCTTGTAAGTCAGTAAAAACGTAGTACTAGGTACGTACGTGTTCAGATAGTCCGACGACCAGATTTACTGCCAACATATCCAGGGATCTCATGGGTCGCTTCCCGAAGATTCACCGATGACGTATGACTCGGATATAATTAATCTAGGATTAATTATAAGAGAGAGAAAATAAATCTTGGATTAATTACAGAGATATTTTATGTGGGATAATATACTATTTAAAGAGAGAGAACGATTAATTTAGAATTAATCGATAAAATAATATATTCGATATATTAAACGATATTAGATTTCGACGCGGAATTAAAATTAGATTTTAATTCGGACGAACGAGTTAATTTAGAATTAATTCGCTAGCGACATGAATAGTAATTTTGCTAGGCATAATTATTTAATTAAATTTGATTTAATTACGTCGCAACGAAAAATTCGTTAATTCGGAATTAGCGAACCCGAGCCCGGGAGTGTTTGCGGGCCCACTCGCATTTCGAATCAAGTGGGGCCCACAAGTCACATTACGCGTCACATCATTAGTCATTCTTGTGATGTAAGTCACATCAACTTTGAGTGATGTGATGGTTGTCACTTATGAGTGATTTGAGTTGTTGGAAGACTTTAAAGTCTTGTACCATTTTTTGAAAAGTGGGATTTTTTTATTTGTTTTTGAAATCAAAAACCAAACACAACTCATCATCTTCTCCTCTCTCCCATTCGGCCAAGGGCCGTTTTTTCTCTCTTTTGCTTCTCCTTTGCCGAGAGCAACGCAAGGGGAAATAAAAAAATTGTGGCAATTTTTCAAGAGTGCTAGCACACCAAAGGGGTCTCACAAAGGTGATATGGAAACCCATTCATGAGCATGGAATCCATTCACAAAGCCTGGAGCTTGAAGACAACACAAATGAGCAAAAACAAAGGGCATTGCCGAGAGTCATCCATGGTGAAGAATTTTTGTGTTTCATCGCATCGCAAATCCGATCAAAGTGAGTATTTCCGCAACTTTACGTTGATTTATTCACACGTTTATATGCTTAATTTGATCTTGGTTTGACCTAGAAACTCCAACAATGGTATCAAGAGCCTTGATTAAGCATGAAATTGATTTAGGGTAAAATAAGGGTAAAATTGATTTGAGCATGATTTGATAAAATTGATTGATTGAGTATGCTTGAATGATGATAACTTGAAGTTATATGTGATCAATTTGATGAAAATTGAATTGGATTGATTTTCCCCAATTTTTGGCTTGGCCGAATGTGTGTTGTGCCCTAATGTCATGGTGAATTTTTGTTTTTTGATCATTGGATGAGTTGAAAGACTTGGGATAAATTGATTAATGATTTAATTGGATTGAAATCGAAATCGATTTATAAAACCCTAAATTGCCGTGACCTAAAAAGCATGGAAATGAGATGATTTTTGATTCAATAATTTTGGACATGTGTTGATGATGAAAATCATGATTAATTAGTTTAATTGGTATTTTGGAAATGTTAATTTGACTAATTAATTATGGCTAATGCACTTTAGTTAATTAAATTGTGAAATTTGGAATTTTGGAATTTAATTAGTTGGGATAAATTTGGAATTGGGCTAATAAAGTTGTATTTGGGCTTAATGGGCTTGGTTGGGCCAAGTTTGGTTTAGGTTAATTGGTTGGATCCAATTGGACCCAAAACCATATCCATAAAGTCCAAATATAATTAAAATGGGCCTTTAATATTTTAATTGGGCCTAATGGGCCTAAATTAATTTTGGGCAAAAGGGTGATTCCTTATTGGGCTTTGGTTGCCAAAGTCCATGCCTTATAAATTAATTGAAAGCCCATTGGACTTTAATTAAATTGACATTGGATGTTAATTGGGCTTTGAGACCTGTTAAGATTAGATTTAGAATCTGAGTCGCAAAGGCTCATTAATAAAGTGTAATTATTTAATTTGGAATTAAATAAAGAATTAGTATTGAATACAAATTAAATTGGATTTAATATTGTAGTTTGATATAATTCAAGAATTCGTACTTTAAGTACTTATTCTTAAAACGAGTTTGACTCGCGCAAATCAAATTGTTGTTTGAACATTGGATGGTCATTAATTTCAGATTAATTAATTGGATTAGATGATTGATAATATGCTTTGTGCGAATACATGGATGTGATGTATGAATAATGTATATCGGATGGATATTAGATGGGTGAGGGTAATTTTGGAAATTGTTGTAATAAATTTAGAATTTATTAAATTGGACCTGTGTGTCCAGCTTATTACCTCTTGACTCTTTGTATTTCTCTTCTCACCTATTCCCCTCAATGTAAATGAGGTTTCTTTAGAAGTGTTATGTAATTAGGTAGAAGTAAGATTTGTGCTAGCGGGAGAGAGGAAATAGAGAGATTTGTTCTAGGAACAAGTTGTTTTAAATATCCATCCGCATATCATTATTAATTTATTTATCGCGCCTTATTATGCTTTTAGAATGCATGTTTAAGGGTGTATGATGAGACCTAATCAAAGATAATTAATTGGTTGCCAATTACGCGAAAAACCCTCAACAAATATTAAGCGTTTTTCCTTCCATTGAATGATTCATTCTCAAGATCCAAGATTGGCACTGGTTTGTTGGCCAAAGTCAAGACCTTTGTCCATCGCAGATGTGTTTGAATCATGAAGGCTTTGTTCCATATCGCATGTCTTGTCCAAGTTGTGATTTGTTGGCCAAAGTCAGGATCACTTCTTGTCCATCAACATCGATTACGAAGCTTTCCAAAGTCAATGAGTCCCACTTAACTGGAATTATTAAGTTTGTTGTGCCAAAGCCAATGATTAATTGATTCAGAGGAAAAACGTTTGGCAATATATTGGATATATTGGCATATATTAGATTTATGTTTCGGATTTGGATGTCCACATACTGGATCTAGGAATTGGATGAGATCCAATTGATCTTAGAGATCTACCTAGTTAAATATCATACAGCTTGTTGGCCAAAGTCAAGGTTGTGTGTTATTTAACGGGATCCTAGCCCACTAGGAAATAAGGTTTCCCGAGTACTCAACAGAGGGTTAGAGGCTCGCCGAAAAATAGTGGGAGGCAAATATTAAATTTGCAATTTCGTTTAGATACTTGCCAATACGCGCTCATTTCAATTTTTCGTCATTATATATATAAATATATATATATATATATATATATATATATATATAATATATATATATATATATATATATTATATATATATTAGTTGGACTAATATCGTTGTTTTAATTAACAGTTGGACTGTATTCAAACTATTTCAATTTACTTGTTGTTGCCATGGTTAAATCCATTTGGATAATGCTTGCTAATGATGTATGTTTCATTTATGAAATATAGCAGCAGAACGTCAAAACCGCTTTCCTTAAACGGAAACCTTTTGGAGGATGTTTACAACATCCTGACGGTTTTGTCGTACCTAAACAAGCAAACAATGTTTGCAAGTTAATTCGATCCATTTATGGATTGAAGCAAGCATTGCGTTCTTAGAACTATAGTTTTGATGTAATCATAATGGTATATGATTTAATTCAAAATGAAATGATTCTTGTGTATATAAGGAGGTTAGTGGGAGCGAACTGACAGTGATTGTCCTAAATAATGATGATACATCATTTCTTGAAAATGATATTCCCATAATACAATCGGTGAAAGCTTGGCTTTCATGAAAATTCTCCGTAGAATACTTGGGAGAGATAACCTTTATTCTAGGAATAAAGATCTACTGGGATAGATCTAAAAGTTGTTGGCACTCTCCGAGAACTCGTACATTCAAATAAATGTACGTGACCTGGTGTCTCATATGCTTTGAGCATATGGAGTCACAATCAGGCCAATCCAAGTGATAGTCACTGTATTGATGTTAAGAACATCATTAAGTATCTTAGATGAACTAATGATGCTTTCTTATACTATGGAAAAGGAGAACTTAAAGTGACTGGGTTCACTGTTGCAAGTTTCATAACCGATAATAACGACTATAAGTCGATAAAGGTACTATATAGTTCGAATACCAGAACAGTGAGCTGGAAATCTTCCAAGCAAGATATTGTTGCCGAATAAACAACAAAAGCAGAATGTTGCTGCAGCTGAGGCAGCAATAGAAGCCATTTGGATATTAATAATCCTAATAAGATTAGGTGTAGTTCTGTTAGCAGCTGAGCTAGGCTACAACACAAGCTAAAGAATTAATGGTCTCATCGATGATCCAAGTATATACTTCAACTATTCATCTGATTCGTTCGGATCATACATCGTGGCGATGTGATGATCGAATAAATTGCATCAGATGATAACTTTGCAAATCTGCTGACGAAAGCTTTTTCTCAGCAAAAGTTTGAGCGAACCGTACATAGTTCAAGTGTAGGACACTTGAGTGATTGGCTATAGGCCAAGTGGGAGATTGTTGGACAATTATGACCCATAGCATCACTATTTGTACAGAACATGATATTGTTGTACAAATTAACTATGTGACAAAGGAAATTGCTCTTTTATCATTTGTAATTGGATTACCGGGATATATAAATGATAAAAGTCCATATGATTAGTTCTGGATTAATAAGATATGAGACAGAATTAATCCACTAAGGTTTAATCATTAAAACATCCCTAGTCTGAGTATTATCGAGATTGGACATCGATAATACAGAATAGACTAGTATTGCACTTATGCGTTTATGGGAGCATAACGACATAGTTCTCATATATTTGGGTATTGGATACTCATGTAAGTGTAATCGGAGGTTGTGTTTACCGATGGTATGGAAACAGCTTCGCTCTGGATAGAGCCCTCGGAATTCCATTGGTAGTATGACTATATGTCTATGGAAGTCTGAATCAGGGTAGGTGTATTTGGTCTTAACCTGAGACTTGCACCGCTAATACTTGCGACAATCAATATACTTTTGTTTTGGTTGTCTAGGGCTTTAACAGGTTATGTGTACGCCTCTTCTGGGTATATTGAGAATCGTAATGTATTGGGTGTGATGTCAAGATGGAAGTATCACTTCAGTCAAATGGAGATGATGGTCACGTAGGATACGGAACTAGTACTCTTTAGTACTGTAGTCATCGGGATAATATGACTAAGTCATGATTATCCGATTATAGATACTAGTTACCAGAGATCCGACATGTGCTTCGTACGGGGCAGACACAATTCCAGCCCCAGGCCTAGCACGTGACATCTGATACTGTATCGCAATACGAAATACTACGTATATTACGCCTGATACAGATTACATATTCCTTTAAGAATATTTCTGGAGAATTGGGTAGGCACGGTGTTTTGCTAGAAGCCAACCATGTCTTGTAAGTCGGTAAAAACGTAGTACTAGGTACGTACATGTTCGGATAGTCCGACGACCGGATTTACTGCCAACATATCCAGGGATCTCATGGGTCGCTTCCCGAAGATTCACCGATGACGTATGACTCATATATAATTAATCTAGGATTAATTATAAGAGAGAGAAAATTAATCTAGGATTAATTACGAAGATATTTTATCTGGGATAAAATACTATTTAAAGAGAGAGAACGATTAATTTAGAATTAATCGATAAAATAATATATTCGATATATTAAACGAAAGTAGATTTCGACGCGGAATTAAAATTAGATTTTAATTCTGGCAAACGAGTTAATTTAGAATTAATTCGCTAGCGACATGAATAGTAATTTTGATAGGCATAATTATTTAATTAAATTTGATTTAATTACGTCGCAACGGAAAATTCGTTAATTCGGAATTATCGAACCCGAGCCCGGGCGTGTTTGCGGGCCCACTCGCATTTCGAATCAAGTGGGGCCCACAAGTCACATCACGCGTCACATCATTAGTCATTCTTGTGATGTAAGTCACATCAACTTTGAGTGATGTGATGGTTGTCACTTATGAGTGATGTGAGTTGTTGGAAGACTTTAAAGTCTTGTACCATTTTTTGAAAAGTGGAATTTTTTTATTTGTTTTTGAAATCAAAAACCAAACACAACTCATCATCTTCTCCTCTCTCCTATTCGGCCAAGGGCTATTTTTCTCTCTTTTGCTTCTCCTTTGCCGAGAGCAACACAAGGGGAAATAGAAAAATTGTGGCAATTTTTCAAGAGTGCTAGCACACCAAAGGGGTCTCACAAAGGTGATAGGGAAACTCATTCATGAGCATGGAATCCATTCACAAAGCCTGGAACTTGAAGACAACATAAATGAGCAAAAACAAAGGGCATTGCCGAGAGTCATCCATTGTGGAAGAATTTTTGTGTTTCATCGCATCGCAAATCCAATCAAAATGAGTATTTCCGCAACTTTACTTTGATGTATTCACACGATTAAATGCTTAATTTGATCTTGGTTTGACCTTGAAACTCCAACATAAATTGTAAAGGTTAGTGAGTGAGCCTATTGTCAAAACTCATTATAGAGGTTTTTGAGTGAGCCTATATCTAAAACTCACTATAAGAGGTTTAGAGTGAACCTAGTGTGTAAAACTCTTCTTGCGGGTGAGCCACGAAAAATTATATTGATAGTGGAAATCTTCAAGTGCGGCTTGAGGGAGTGGAAGTATGTATTGTTGGCCGAACTACTATAAATCACGGTGTTATTTTCTATATCCTTAACTTTTTACTTATTGCAAGCTTTCATTTATATATATGCTTATTACTTAGAAACTTGCATATAGGTGATAAATTGAAATAGAGAAAATCGACCTAAGCTAAATTGGTAAAACAAGATAAAATTGGCAAATATTTTAAATTCCGCATTATTAGACAATAACCCAATTCACCCCCTTTTGGGAATATAGAGTTTGGTAGTTGTATGCTTGTAGGGAATTTCAATTGGTATCAGAGCTAGGTATTCTCAAGAAAGACTTAACCGTCTGAGAATAGATCATGGCCTCTACAAGCAACTCATCAAATCTTGCCGATGGATTTTCAACCACTAGACCTCCCTTCTACAACGAAACAGATTATAATTATTGGAAGATGAGGATGTTAAACTACCTTCTAGCCGTTGATGTGCAATCCTTCAAAGTGATCACACAAGGTACAAGAATGCCAATGAAGAAGGATAACGATGATGTAGAAATTTCAAAGCTAAATTTAGAATGGAATGATGAAGATTTCATACTAGCCTCATAAAATGCTAAGGCACTCAACCAGCGTCTTTGTGCTATTGATCAGAGTCAAATTAACAAGCTTCTAGAGTGTGGAAATGCATATGATTTATGGAAGTCTTTGGAAATGGTCAATGAGGGCACAAGCCAAGTGAAGGAGTCAAAAATCAACCAGTTCATGTACGAGTTGGATAGCTTCAAAATGGAATCCGGTGAAGAGATTGAGCAAATGATTTCAAGGTTTACAATGATTGTAAATCAACTTAGTGCTTTAAGGAAAATCATTGACCCAAACGATCAAGTGAAGAAAATTCTTAGGTCACTCCCTAAGGAATATAGAAGTTATACTTCCTCCATCAAAGAAGAAAACAATATGAACACCTTGAAGTTGGACGACTTGGTGGGAAAATGTTTGGAATACGAGATGGAAATCAAGAGAGACCAAAGGAAAGAAGAAGAAACGAATAAGAAGAGATTAGCCCTTAAGTCATTTGTGAGAAAAGAGGATGATTCTAGTTCAAGTAATGAAGAAGAAGATAATGATGATGAATTATCAAATATGACAAATAAATTCAATAAGTTCATCAAATCCAAAAAGCTTAAAGGAAAATCAAGAATAAATGTGAAGAAATGAGAAAAATGGCCGCAGAAGCACAAATAATTAATTTGCTATGAGTGTTAAAAATCGGTCATATAGTTACCAATTTCCCACTAAGGAAACTCAAAGCAAAATCCAAGAAGAAGGCAATGATAGCAACTTGGAGCAATAACGACTCCAGCTAATCCGAGGAAGAAATTAAAGAAAGAACAAATCTCATGTTTATGGCAATCGGGGATGATGACTTCTTCTTTGAAAGCGAAGAAGAAATTGTACATGACTCTCTTGAATATAATGAATTACTTGATGTTTTTAATCAATTACATGAGTTATGTGAATTGCTTAAAAAGAAAAATAAGATGATTAAAAATGAGCATTCATTACTAATAAATATTCATGCATAAATTGTTGAGAAAAATAAATTGCATGAAAAAGAAATTGCATGTTTAAAAGATGAAAAGTTAAAACTTGAAAAGAGTATATCTAACATGTCATCTAGCTCAAAAACATGTGACTGCGAATCTATTTTGAATGAAAATGTTGCATTAAATAAAAAGGTTATAGATTTGCATAATATTGTAACAAAATTTACTTTGGGAGAGAAATATTTTAATATGTTAATTGGATCCCAAAAATGTGCTTTTAAAAAGGAAGGATTATGATATAGGCCTTACATTAAAAGAAAATTTTTGAAGAACTATTTTGTTAAGGCATCCAATTCTCATGCAAATGTTGCTATTAATGAAATTATCACATGTCATGCATGTAATAAGAAATGACACAAAATATTTGAGTGCATGAACAATAATGTGAATGTAAATGCATGGATATCCCAAAGAATCAAAATTTACCCCATAGACCCAAGAAAGTATGGGTACCAAAATGCACTTAAATGATTTTGTAGGGGGATCTTTAGGAATGATCAATCAATGGGAAATGCAATTGATCCCAAAGACTCAAAAGAGATTAGGGAAGAGTGCAACAAAGAAAGAATATCAAAATCCTCAAAAATGAATGAATTTGGATAATTGGTGGATTTGTCACCTGATAACAACGGGTAATAGGTAAAATTCATGTTTACAGAAATATTGGTACCGTTTCCTCCAATATGTAAGCTTATTTCAATAAATATGAATTGATCTTAATTTTTAAGCATGCTAGTAATTAGGCATTATTGCATTAAATGAATGAAATATGGTTTGATTGCCTATTTATAAGTATTGAGTGATATTATGCATAATGTGCTTCATTTTGATATAAATTGTTTGTTTTGAGTGATTAATTGATCTCATTAAGTTAATAAATAACTTGTGCGAATTATTAAAAATGCTCGAAAATTACTTTCGGGGCCATTCTATCGATAAAACACTGAGATACACCTTCGCGACCCTTCTAGAACCGGTATACCGATCTCGGACAGCCTTTACCGGTCTAAGCGACGCGCTTACCGGCCTTGGAGACCGGCATATTTGTCAATATACTAGTCTCGTGTATTTAAATGCCAGACACATTTTTTTACGCATATTTCGTCTTCCTCTCCCTTTAAATCCTCTCAAACTGTCTCAAATCATGTCCTTCAACCTCAACTCAACTCGAATCCTAGGGCATTTTCGACCTCCATCTAATCCATTTTAGTAAGCATTTTCGTTTATTACTCATTAATCTCTAAGATTCTCAAGTTTTTAGGTTTTGAAACCCTAGAAATTAGAATTGTTAGATTCAGTAATTTGAGTCATTATTTGTTAAAATTTCTTTTTCAAAAGCACTATAGGACGTGTTTAGAACATTTATCCACCACTTTTTTGGATCGATTCCGTCGTTTTTGAAAAACCCCAAGAGTTTACCCTTTTTTGCACAAAAACCCCAAAATTCACACTTTTTACAAAATGGACCCTAAGCTTAATCCTGATCAGTGCTTTATAAATGATCATCAAATGAGCCGTTATAATGAATTTATTAAAAAGAAAGTACTTTCCAAGCCTTATTTTTGCAATCCTGAAGATTTGGCGGATTTTCCATGTCACCAAATTCTTCTACGTCATGAACTTTCTTACCTTTTGTCAAATGTGTAATCCCATCTATCCAAACCTTATTAAAGTGTTTTACACCAATATGAAATTTTCCATTAGTACTCATGAAGCCTTTAGGACAACAGTTAATGGAAGTCACTTCATTGTCACTCCCAACATTGTTAACCGTCTCTTTCAAACCTCAAATAATAGACTTATTTATGCCTCATCACATAGAGCCTTCCGTCAATTTGAGTGCATCTCTGGAGCCGGAGTTATGTAATTTGTGCAAAGAGACACACTTTTTCCTCAACCATATCCTAATGTTCATGTGCTTAAAAAGGTTGACTTAGGGTTTGATATGTAAGTTCTCACCGAAATCATCCAATGCATTATCTTACCTTATAAAGGCCATATTGACACTGTTAATCTTTTATATATCTGGGTCATGGGATCCCTCGGACTACATGTACCTATAGACATAGGGTTTCTAGTTTGTCAGTACATGCAAACCACTCGTTCTCTTCCCCAACAAAGTCTCCCTTACGACTTTCTGATCACACAACGTCTCCACAAATATCATGTTCAAATCAACCTTGATGAGCCAAAATTCATTGTCACTCCACACCAATAGATTACTTTAGCCACATTTCATGCCAAACAATGGGAAAAAGTCGATGGAGTCTAGCGTATGAAGGCCAAGAACAGAGCTTCAGAAGCCTTCACTTCCAAAAGACTAAGAATGATTGGTGTTGTTGATTCTGATGAGGAAGCTGACATTACAGCAGCTGAGGCAGCAGGACCATCAAGTTCTAGGCCATCGGCGGATGAGCAACACAACCTTTTCATGGCTCGAATTGATTCTCTAGCTGACATTCTAGGCACTCTCTCCACAAATATCACTCAACTCTCCACTTCTTTCACAACCTTCAGTACTCGAAAAGACCAACAACTCACTTATCAACAACAACGTCTAGACTCCATGGAAAAAAAGATTGATTCACTTACTGGAGATCTATAGATTGTCGCATTGGGCTACATTTTTATTTTTTTACATATTTTGGATATTTTGGATGTATTTTCAATATTTATGTAATTGTTCAATGTTTTCAGTGCTTATGACTTATTTTGAATGGAGTGACTACTTCCTTAAATTGCATCTATTTGTGCTCTATGAATGATTTTAAATATTATATGGCATATCACCTTACGTTTAATTTTTGCTTCTCCAATCTTTTTGATAATGTCAAAGGGGGAGAAATAATACCAATGAGATTTAAACTTGTGTTACCATCACCCTTATATTAAGGGGAGCATATGTATATTAACGTGTTTGTCTAAATTTTATAGAATTACATTGGAGACACACATTGAGGGGGAGCTAATATTGCGGGGGAGCAAGATCGTCAAAAAATTGGACTCTCAAAGCTTCACAAGTTGTAAAAGTTCCATCATAAAAAAGGGGGAGATTGTTAGCGACATATTCTCAAGATGAATTTTGATGACGTCAACACTTGAAATCTTCGACGCACATTAGCGAGACATTATAAAAAAATGTCGAAGCACGTTGATGGTGAAGAGCGTGAATGTGAAGACTAGCGACAAAACGAAGAAAATCTTTTTTAGTCTTAGCTTAGAGCTTTATATGTAATGTGAATTATTTATTTAAGTACCTAAGCTCATAGGACACATGCACATTCATATAGATGCATTAAGTTCATGTGCAAAATGATTTAAAACTTCATATTCTATATTTCTGCATATAGACCAGCATACCGGTCCCATACTGGTAACCATACCGGTGAACCTGCTCTATTTGTAAGTTATCAGGAACAGATAAGCATCATACCGGTGCCATACCGGCCTTCCATACCGGTCTTCATGGAGATTGTATAGCCACTGGAACCAGCATGCACTATACCGGTCCCCATACCGGTGAGCCTAAACCTTTGCATGCTTTCTGGAACTGGCACGGACCATACAGGTCTACATACCAGTGTCCATACCAGTGAGCCCTTTGATCTTGCATGCTCACTAGAACCGGTGTGGACATACCGGTCCCCATAGTGATGACCATATCGGTCTCAACAAATATATTCAAACGGTAATATAGTTGTTACTTTTCCAGATTAGCATACCGGTGTCTGGAGACCGGCATACCGGTCTCAGACAGGAAAGTTAGGGCAGTTTCCATTTTACTATAAATTGAGCCCCAATTTCATTTTTGTAACTAAACTTCAACGTTCATACATTTTATTTAAAGGCAAAAACATAGAGTTTTATAAACCTTTTTATTCATACACTCTCATACATCAAACTCACACACTACACCTTCATATTCATAAGTAGTGAGCTTAGAACACTTGGGTAAGCAACTCACACATAGAATATTCATTATCTTTGTGAGTACCCAAGTTAAGTTGTAAATCTTTTTATCAAATACTTGAGGTTGTGAAATCCCTTTGTGAGTCGGTATACTCAATAGGGTAAATTATAAAGGTTAGTGAGTGAGCCTATTGTCAAAAAGCATTGTAGAGGTTTTTGAGTTAGCCTATATCTAAAGCTCATTGTAAGAGATTTAGAGTGAACCTAGTGTGTAAAACTCTTGGTTGCGGGTGAGCCACGTAAAAGTCGATTGATAGTGAAAATCTTCAAGCGCGGCTTGAGTGAGTGAAAGTAGGCATTATTGGTCGAAGCACTATAAATCACGATGTTATTTTCTCTATCTTTAACTCTTTACTTATTGCAAGCTTTCATTTATATATATGCTTATTACTTAGAAACTTGCATATATGTGATATATTGAAATAGAGAAAATCGACTTAAGCTAAATTGGTAAAACTACATAAAATCGGCAAAGATTTTAAATTCCGCATTATTAGACAATAATTCAATTCACCCCCCCTTTTGGGAATATAGAGTTTGGTTGTTGTATGCTTGTAGGGAATTTCAATAATAATAATAATAATAATAATAATAATAATAATAATAATAATAATAATAATAATAATAATAATAATAATAATACATGTGTGGATAAATACATAATAATATCATTTGGTTGCCAATATAAACATGATGAATATTTTCCAAGTCCGAATTGAATCTAGCTGTCATTTTTTTTTTGGTTTTCTGGGTCGTGGAATTCAGATCTAATATCATCTTTTCTTGTTGAGCTTCCGAAGCAGCATTTTACCTACACAATAAATAAAAATCACAATAAAACATAAATATAATTATTATTTAACATATGTGCTTAAATTAATGGGGTTAATGAAATTATAAGTGTAAAATAATTAGTTTCTCTTTTATTAAGTATATAATTTTTAATGCTCATCATACCCCCCAACCAGCTTATTACTAGTCTCTAGTAATTTAAGCGAAAAATTAAAAGAAAAATTCTCATCCAAGTTAATAAATGTTTTCTTTCTTTCTAAATAATCAAACAAGTAAATTCTCATATATTTTTTACCATTCTTCCATACACACATAAAATAAGGTATTAATCAATTCATTATGGCCACAATATTCATAGCTATTGTTGAAAAGAAAGTAATATTTTTGTTCTAAATTTATATTAAAGTTCACACCTTTTTGGCACTGGAAGTTTATTTATAAATACAATTTTTTTAAAAAAAATAGTAATACATCTTCAATCCTTGTAACGCGTTTTGGGCCAGTAACTCCTAAACCAGTTGGCTTTAAGACACTAGGTGTTAAGACACCCACACAGACTTAATTGCTCGGATGTCATATATTAAAAAGAAGAAATGTCTGTTTTCTCAAGCTTTCTCTTTAACCCATGTAACGAGCTTTGGGTCAATGACTAATAGATCAATTGTAATTAGGACACTAAGTGTTAAAATACCTATACGGATTTAATTGCCTGAGTTAGAGAGACTACAAAATCGGACTTATTTGTAAAAAAATTTTATAACAACTCAAGCTCTACTGTTTTACGCGAACAATCACTACTTATTGAGGAAAGATGTTCGGTTACTAAGTAAAAGCTTGATTATTATTATAGTCTTTTTTTAACAAAAAAACTAACTCAAGCTCTACTGTTTTACGGGAACAATCACTGCTTCCTGAGGTAAGATGTCCGATTAATAAGTAAAAGCATGGTTAGTTTTTTTGAATAAAAAGACACATTCCACTGCCCTTAGGTGCTACCTCCAACAAACTAGAGAACTGAATATTACAAAATTTTCACTTACAATACATGATCATATGTTACTGTGTATGTTGGTAATACCTGTCAAATGAGCATTGATGAGCGGAAAATATATTAATATTTACGGTCATTTTTACTTAATATTTTGTATAGTTTCTCGAGCCTTATGAACGTCTTGATGTGTTTTAGTTTATTTTGCAGATAAAATAAAATCGGGACTAAATGGAATCAATCATGACGAAATGTGGAACAAATAAGGGCAAAAAATGGACTTGACATTTTGATTTTGGAGATTGGAAACTTGAAATGGCGTTCTAACGAAGTACAAATTCGGAAATTCCAACTTTGCGCAATTTTCATAATTTAGCCATAACCTTTTACTCAGATATCAGATTGAGGTGATTCAAGTTTCAGATTAAAGAAGACTCAAAGATATACAACTTTGAAGTTCATAATAATTTCAAATTCTAAAGTTTCCATGACATAAATTGATAAAACATCCGGAAGTGTGTTATGTATAATTATTAAAGTCATTTTCAAAACAAAATAATAATAATAAAATAAAAAATGAAAATTGTCAAACTTCCACCAAACATGCTGAGGATTTGGTGCCATGTTTGGTACCATATTTGATGCCATATTTGGTGCCATGTTTGGTGGAGCAATTGGTGGAGAAATTGGTGGAAGCCTTTAGATTTGCCTATAAATACCAAGCTAAACTTTGTAAATTTTTCATGCTTTCTTTGGAGGAATTTCTCCATGAAAACCTAAAGGAAAGTGTATTGTATATTTATTCAAGTTTTCTTGTATTTCTTTTTATTTAATTAATAAAATTTTGTGTGTTTTTATTTACAGCATGAGCAGGTAATCTCATTCTGCCGGGGTGAAAATGTGAGACTTTTAATATAATAAATTAGATTAATCTCCCTTATTTTAATTAAAATTTGGATTAATTAGTAACCGCCTAGCTGGTCGGTTTAGATGACAACCTTATTTACCGCCTATATGGTCGGTTTTACATTTCAGATGTAGTTTCCGCCTATATGGTCGGTTTAGGTAATAACATTGTTACCGCCTATATGGTCGGTTGGATTTAATTGAGACAAATGGAATTACTGCCTGTATGGTCTGGTTAAATATAATTAATTAATCGGTAAACATTGACAATAAGGGAGATTTCTAATTTTGAAATATTATAAGTGGATCCTCTAACCCAAGCATTTTCTTTCATTATTGTAATTTTATTTTTATTTATATCCAAGTTATTTTTTATGATGTTTTGTTTATTTAAGTGTTTAGTAATCCTAAGTATGTTTTGTAACTAAACATATTATATGGGGTTGTGATGAATTCCAATATCACCGGTTTATAGGGGGTTATTTTGTATCTTGGGTAATATAAAGGTTTATTTATTAAGTCTTAAGCTTAATGCTTCTTGTTAACTGGCCATTAATAAAATTGATCTGGTAAACTTAAAATAAACTTGACGGAGGAATTTTAGATTTCAGCCTTAGACTTAATAGCCCACGATCTCTCTTAAGGATTATATACCCCTTAATAGATTTCCTTCCAAGATAGACATATACCTGTCGGGCGGGGGTAGCTACAATTGGAACTTAATCTTAATGAATTCAGGTAACTTGATTAACATAGACATATGATTAATTAGGTTACACTGGGTATTTGCATCTGACCACCGACAGAGGCTTTTGCATAATTTCGTGTTCCAGGTTAATAAACCAATATATTGCATAAACATGAGATAATCACTTCATCTTTAATAGATATTGGAAGGATTCAAAACCCTAGATAGTTTAATAATATTGAATTTTCCTTTAATTTACATTCGTACTATTTTATTTACTTGTTTTAGTTTAAATCACCATCTAATCAACAACCAATCTATTAGATACTCGTAAACATTTGGCTTCATAAATTAATAGCTTAGGTATTAAGTCCTCGTGGGATCGATACTTCTTATACTACTTGAGCGATATGTGCGCTTGCGATATATGTGTGTGATCACGCCGATCAAGTTTTTGGCGCCATTGCCGGGGACTTATTGACCGGCATAAACACACACGTATAACACAAGCGTACGTATCGTTCAAGTAGTATAAAAAGTATTGATCCCACGAGGACTTAATATCTAAACTATTAATTTTATGAGGTCAAATGATTACCAGTATCTAACAGGTTGTTTAATTGATTTGAAATGACGACGATTCTAAATTTAAAGACAAGTAAATAAAATTATTCGAAAGTAGATTTTAAGAAAATTCAATATTAAAAACTATCTAGGGTTGTGATTTCTTCCAATATCATTTTAAAGATGAAGTGGTTATCTTAAAGTTGGGTAATATATTGATTTATTAACCTGGAACACTAAATTATATGTAAGCCTCTGTCGATGGTCAGACACAAATACCCAGTTTAACCCAATTGAACCATATGTCTATGTCAACCAAATTATCTGGATTCATTAAGTTTAAGTTCCAATTATGGCTACCCCCGCCCGACAGGTATATTCCTATCCTGTAAGGAAATCTATTAAAGGGTTATCTATCCTCAAGGAAGATCGTGGGCTATTGAATCTAAGGCTGAAACCTAAAATCTCTATGTCTAGTTCATTTTAAGTTTCACAGTTCAATTTTATTAATGGCCAGTTAATGAAAAAGCATTAAGATTAAGACTCAATAAATAAACCTTTATATTACCCAAGCTATAATCTAACCCTTATAAAATGGTGATATTGGATTTCATCACAACCCCAGATAACTAATTTAGTTACAACACATAACTAGGGCTAGTAAAAACTTGAAAATAAAAGACATAAAGTAAAAATACGGTAAAGTAAATACTGAAAAGTAAATTACAATAAAATAAAATGCTAAGGTAAAAGGAATTACTTTTACTACTACTAATTTAGATATCTCCCATAAAATAATATATAAACTTGTGATTCTTTTTCCAACCAGCCATATAGGCGGTAACCTGATTAAGTCAAATTAAGTCCAACCAGCCATAAAGGCGGAACCAAAATTAAATTACCAACCGACCAATCTGGCGGTATCCTTTATTAGTCAGGTTTAAATCAGATTAAAATGAATTACCAACCGACCAATCTGGCGGTATCCTTTTTAAGTCAATATTTTAAATAGTGAATATATTATTTTTAAGGGAGATTAATCTAAATAGTAACAGTAAAAGAATTACCTTTCACCATAGCTGGGGGAGTTACCTCCTCATGGTAAATAATAAAAACTGTAAAAAGTAAAAAGTAAAAATTAAATTACTATATTAACAAAACGTAATTAAAATTAATTACAAAACTAAAAAACTAAAAAAAACTAAAAATTAAAAGAAAGTAGAGAGAAAAACTCTCTCTTTAGATAGAATATAAGAGAGAGAGTGGTGCATTCAATTCTGAAATCTCGAGCTCAATTTATAGACCTCGGTAGGTTTCCAGCGTCACGACACCAGGGACCTCAGCGTCGCTACGCCAGATTTTGTCGACGTGGCACGCTCTGGTTCGCTGGTTTGAAGATTCTGGATAAGCTGATAATGTGACACGTGGCGCGGTGGTTGGGCTTCAATTATTGTGACACGTGGCGGCTTCTGATTGGTCGCTGAGATTCTTATCCGCCACGTGTCAGATAAGGATTAGATACTCAATGATTGATGATGACGTGACGGTGACGTGGCGACACGTGGGAAGGAGACTGTCGGCACCATAGAATTGCGACACGTGGCATTTCCTGATTGGCTGATGATGATGTGGCACGACACGTGGCAATGTTGACCTGTTGACTTCCTGACGTGGCTGATGACATGGAGACACGTAGGATGCCACGTGGCACACGTGGCGATGATGACTGTCGGCACCGTAGGATGTTGACACGTGGCACGGCGCAAGTTAGCAGATCGGCTGTGATGGTGACACGTGGCACGGCGCATTTTAGCAAGGTCAAACTTTTCTCAGATTCTGATTTGTGGACCCGGCGCACGTTAGCACTTTTCGGCGCATTTTAGACGTCGCGACGCTGAAGGCTTGGCGTCGCGACAAGGACAATTTACAAAAATGCCCTTTTTGTCCAATTTTCACTGTTTTGACCCAAATCACCTCCAGAATGTCCTGAAACTTTATTTATCTACAAAATAACACAAAACACATCAAAATATTCACAAAACTCAAGAAACTATACAAAATATTAGGTTAAATGAGTGGGAAATAGTGATAGATTTACCACTCATCACACCCCCAAACCTAACATTTTGCTAGTCCTCGAGCAAAACATAGAGTAAAATAACATAAATAAATTAACTAAGCCACTTTCGTAGGGATCACGGTTGCATTTAGCATATGCAACAAGCCTTTAAACCCCTAGGTGTCCATAGTGGACGAGTTGTAGTCTCGTGAGGGTTTACAGCAATGATACCCACAAACATTTTTACAAAAGTAAAAAGTTAGTTAAAACTAATGCACAAAAAAACAAAAAGACAAGAGAAAAGAGAAGTTAGTGACTAATCAAGTGAAACTTCTACTCCAAGTTACTAGTTGTTTTGTTTTATTCTAAATTACTGAATAAGTAAATTCTCCGATTATATTTACCATTCTCCATATACACAGCCAACAAAATATTAATCAACTCATTTTTGCCCACAACAGTCATAAGTGCAGTTGATAAAAGAGTAATATTTTTATCCTAAAGTTCTATCAGATTTCACACATTTTTGCAGCAATGGAATAATTTTTCAGATTTTCAGATTTTTTCTTTGATTTTTCACTTTTCTATTTTTTATTTATATACAATATATTCCATCTATGTAACGAGTGTTGGGTCGGTGACTCCCAAACCAGTTGGTTTTAGGGCACCAGGTGTTAAGACACCCCTACGGACTTAATTACCCAGACTTCAGATATATATATTTTTGCAGCATCTTTGATCCATGTAACGAGCTTTGGGCCAGTGACTCCCAAACCAGTTGGTTTTAGGGCACTAGGTGTTAAAACACCCTTACAGACTTAATAACTCGGATCTCAGAAGTTTTTTTTTTTTTTTTTACTCCATTGCTTTTTGAGATGTTTCCTCCAATTAAACTAGAGCACTGAATATTACAAACTTTTCAATTTAGCTCATGTCCGTATGTTACTATATATGTTGATAATATTTGCTAACTGAACATATGAAGATTCATTTTAGTCCGTTTTAAGGAGAATTCACAAATTAAATAATTCAAAATAAAATAAACAAAAATTAACTTGTTTCGAAATAGGCTTGAGATACGTCTCAGGAGTGGAAACTCCTTACTCAGCTATCTCTTACCAATTTCACATTTTTAGTCAAATAAAAAAAAACACAAAAAACACAAAGTATTTTTGTAATTTTTGAAAATGTTTCAATTTTTTTTTGTATTTTTTGAAAAATTTAGGAATAAAAATAAAAACAACACACAAACTAAAAATAAGGTACTGATCAACTAATTCTCTCCCCCAAACCTAAATGAGACATTGTCCCCAATGTCTTAAACAGTAAAAGGAGAGTTAAGAAAATAATACCTGGTTAGCTGAAATTCTACAGGAAATTAAAGGTTAAGATCCAGATTTATCCGACGCCTCTTACCACGATCGTCCTCGGACCAATTTATCTTTGAAAGGATATGGTCAACTTGTGGTTCATAGGCTATGAGTTGGTCTATTAGATCCGGAGCAGTTCTGGCAGTGAAGAGGAGTTCTTTCATAGGTTTTGACACGAACCCATTTCTCTGAGCATCATCAAGAAACACACAAAGAAAATCATAAAATCCATCAATGTTGAGCAGTCCAAGCGGTTTCTGGTGTATGTTCAGGTTCGCCCAAGATAGAACTATAAAAATTTCCTCCAATATACCCAAGCCACCTGGCAAAGCGATAAAAGCATCAGCACGGTTAATCATTTCTACCAGTCGTTCAGACATACCTGGCACGATCAGTTCCTCTCCGTTTGATGATCCAATAAGATTTGCCTCTGCCAAGGGTTTTGGAATGATTCCCAAAACATGACTGTCTCCTTCCTGTACAGCCTTTGAAACGATCCCCATAAGTCCGAGATTGCCTCCGCCATATATTAAGTGCATATTCCTTGCAGCTAAGACTCGACCCAATTCCTGTGCTGCTTCTATGTATTGTGGTTTAGTTCCAACACTACTACCGCAAAACACACAGATGTTTTCAACTCGTCTTTTTGAAGTGGCTTCCATTTTTTTATGTATTTCTTTCTCAACTCTGGATGCCTTCAACTCGGAGAAAATAAAAGAAAACAACAAAACAAATAATTATTAAGAAAAGACAAAGAGATATAATATTTACAAGAAAAGTAACGGCTTGATTGACGTCTATGCGTCAGGGACAAGCTTCCCATCCAATTTTCTTATAAATTGGCAAACAGGGTCTTTTTGAGTCAGATTCCCGAGACTTAACTGTTGTCTTTCTTTTTGGAATTGTGTATATAACATGCGAATTTCATGATACACACATCCACTGGGATGCGTCTCAAGAGTTTTAGATATTTCATCCAAATACTCCTTACTCAAGCCATCCCTAATGAAGTTAATCTTATCTTCGCGGTTATCGGACACCATTCCTAAAGAACGACAACGAGTATTACAAAACATGCGAGCACATTTATAACAAACACACATTCTTTTGGCTCTTCTCTTTTTAGCATATGTGCTCTTTCCTAAACCAGGCAGATGTGAAATAAAAGAGTCAGAAAACTCACCTGCCAATCGAACTCGTGCTTCAATTAACCAACGAATGTCAGTAGGAATACCTTTGATCATCAGTAATCTCATCCGTTCTAAGCGAGCTTTATAGACTTTCATCAGAGATTTTTGAGGGAGGGAAGGAAATTGCTTGTGAAGATTTACGAGAGCTTCTTCCATCTTGAAATGACTAAACCTGTAAAAATTAAACACACAAAAATAAAACACACCAGATCACAATATATACACAAATTGCATGGGTTGCCTCTCTGCTAGCGCTAAGTTTTAAGTCGTCAGCCAGACTTGACTTCTCGAACGTTAAGCTGGATCTGAAAGTGTAACACTTTTTTTTATCGCTCAAATGATTCTCCCCAGTAGTGCTTGACACGCTTGTTTTTAACCCTGAAAGTTTTGTTAGCGTCAGGATCATGTATCTCAACGGCTCTATTTGGTAAAACTTTGGTGAACACAAATGGACCTGGCCACCGTGATTTTGGCTTCCATGGGAAGAATTTCACCCTTGATTTGTTTAACAGTATCTTCTGCCCTGGTTCCAGTTGTATGCGCACTAACTTCTCATCATGTCTTTTCTTGCCCTTTTCTTTGTACAATTTGGCATCCTCAAAAGGCTGATTGTGAAATTCCTCCAATTCGTTGAGCTGGTGGAACTTTTTCTCTTATGTTGCTTGTAGTGCAAGAATTGGCTCCTTCAGTACAAATGACGCTTTATTTTTAGGCTCTACAGGCAATTGACATGTTTTTAGTTTGTCAGTAGAACTTTGTCTTTCATCAGAGTTTTGAATGGTACTGTGTATCACATCGAGTTTGAAACATTACTCCTTCTTTTCATCATCTGGGAAATTCATGGCCTTGAAAACATTGAATGTTACTTCTTGGTTATGTACCCTCATGGTTAATTCTCCTTTTTGTACATCAATAATGGTTCGACCTGTAGCCAAGAATGGTCTCCCAAGGATGATTGGCACGTCTGCGTCTTCCTCCATATCAAGGACAATAAAATCTGCTGGGAAAATGAATTTGTCAACCTTGACCAGTACATCCTCAACTACACCTCTCGGAAATACGAGCGTTCTATCTGCAAGTTATAGTGAGACTGAAGTGGGCATTGTTTCTCCAATCTGCAGTTTCCTGAAAATAGAAAAAGGCATCAAGTTAACACTAGCACCTAAATCACACATAGCCTTACCAAAGTTATGTTTTCCTATGACGCAAGGAACAGTGAAACTGTCAGGATCTTTCAACTTCGGGGGAAGTTTCCTCTGAATGATAGCGCTGCATTCTTCTGTTAATGCTACTGTCTCGTGATCTCCCAATCTCTGTTTTCGTGAAAGAATATCTTTCATGAATTTGGCATAGATGGGCATTTGTTCCAACGCTTTTGCAAATGGAATGTTGATATGCAGCTTTTTGAAGATCTCCAGAAACGGGAAAATTGCTTGTCCAATTTGTTCTTCTGAAGACGTTGAGGAAAAGGTGGAGGTGGAGTGATCTGTTCTTTTTCCTTTGCTTCTTTTTCCTTCATCTGTTGCTTTGTTTCTTTTGTAACTTCCTCAGCAGTTGTTTTGACTCCAACATCTTTGTTGATTTTAGTACCGCTTTTTAACATGATGGCATGACATTGCTCCTTGCCCATGTTCCTTGGATTTGGCTCTGTGTTGCTAGGAAGGGTACCTGGCGGTCTGTAACTCTGAGCATTTGCCAGTTGTCCAATTTGATTCTCCAGTGCTTTAATAGAAGCAGATTGACTTTGAATTAATGCTGCTTGGGATTGAAACATAGCATCATATCTTGCTGCGTGAGAGTCGTGCTTTGCTTCTATCTTTTTCAAGTGGGTCAACACTTCTGTTATTCCTGGTTCATTTGCCTGCTCCTGGATTTTGTTCTATTGATGGAATTCATGTGGTAGATAGTTCTGTTGTTGGCCTGAATTGTTGCTCCATGAAAAATTGGGATGATTCCTCCACCCTGGATTGTAGGTGTTGGAATATGGATTGTTCCCTTGTCTGTTGAAATTGTTGACATAATTCACCGTCTCTTCATGTTGGTTTGGTTCTGGTGCTCCTCCATATGGTGAACTTGTGGTTCCAGCGATGTTCACAACTTGCGTGCTAAGTGTTTCTAGACATTTGCATATCTGATCCAGCCTGGTATTCACTGCTGTGTTTGCTCCAACTTCATAAATTCCTGCAATTATTTGGATCATGCTCCTTTCTGTTGGCCACAAGGAATTGTTGTTGGCCATTTCTTCGATTAGGTCTCAGGCTTGATCTTCTCCTTTTGCCATCAAGGCTCCTCCAGCAGCAGCATCGATTGTGGTTCTCATTATTCCAGAAAGCCCATTATAGAATGTTTTAGGGGTGAACATTGGGTCGGGTCAAACCGCAAACCGACCCGACCCGACCCGAACCGCAGCAAACCGCGCGGGTTGGAAGCATACAAATGTAGATTTCGGGTTACATTGGCCCGAACTGCAATTTTCGGTTCTGATCACGGTTCTTAACAAATAATTTCGGGTTTTAACCTGACCCGACGGTATATACTATATAAACTTTATATTTTATAAGCCCATCAGAAATTAGGTTTTCCCTTTATCTCTTGAACAGATATGCGCCGACTTCTTCTTCTTCTCTAACTCTCCCCTTTCTAGTTTTTGTTTTCCAAACCAATAAACCTAACCGCCTAAGGAAGGAAATCAGGAATACTGCTAATTGCTGGACGAAATAGCTAAGGAATATTGCCTCCAACTGTCCAACGTGATCTTTTGGCTCTTGAATATACTTCTGAAGTTTGAACTGCAACAGGTAAGTAAATAATCAAACTCCTTACCATTTTATTAAAGTAAATCTTTGATGTTCTCAAATGGGTTTTTACTTTTTCATGTATTATCACTGAATAATGTAAAGATAGTGTTTATTAAGCAAATCTTCGTGGTTGCTGCCTTGTTGGTGCTTGATTCCTATAACATAATATTTATTAAGAACACTATTAGGGTTTAGGATAAAATGCATTTAATTTTTTGGAACCAGATCCATGAAATTTCTATGGGAATTCAGAATATATTGATTCGGCCAACTACAGTCTGCAGTAGATATGCATATTCACCGAGCTTCAGTTTTTTTAATTTATTTTTTAATGTGAAAGAGATGGTTTATGATTAACAATTATAAGGAACCAAATCTGTTATATTTCTGTGTATATTAATTATGTTTTTGTGCTATATTTCTAGGGTGAATGGAAGCATCAGAAGACCCAATGAGTAATGAGGTTGAAATTTGTTTAAGCGAAGAAGAGATAATGAAGCCACAAATTCCCTGGATACTTCTGTTGTTCCTACTAAAACTAAAAGTAAGTCTTCTATTCCTAAAAAGAGAAAATATTTTAGGAAGGCGAAGCCTAAGTTGCAAGATAGTAAACATTCTGATTTTTCTGTTTGGGAGCATTTTGAAAAGATAATTGTTGATGGTGAACAAAAGGCCAAGTGTAAATTATTGTGGGTTTGAGTATATGGCAGATTCTCATTATCATGGTACTTCAACTTTACGTGCCCATATAAATGTTAGGTGTAAGAAGTACCCTTATAGAGTTATTGATCCTAAACAAAAAACATTGAAAATTGAGAAACTGAAAGATAACACAGGGTTGGGTGGCTTAAAATCAGTTCATTTTACAGTTGAAGAAGCTAGAGTTATGCTTGCTAGGATGATAATAGTTGATGAGTTGGCATTTAAAATGGTGGAAGGGGAGGGGTTTAGGAATTATTCTCAATATTTAAATCCTCGAATGATAGTTCCTTCTCGCATGACTAAAGCAAGAGATTGTTTGAAAATGTATCAAAATGAGAAAAAGAAGTTGAAAAATGTAATTAAGTCTCAACGTGTGTGTCTAACCACAGATACTTGGACTTCAATTAAAACTTGAATTATATGTGTCTGACGGCCCATTGGATAAATGATGATTGGCAATTTCAGAAGCGAATTATAAATTTTTGTCAAGTGCCTAATCACACGGGGGAGACAATTGGTAAATTCATCGAGGCTTGCATGTTAGATTGGGGAATTGATAAAATTATGACTATCACTGTGGATAATGCTAGTTCTAATGATGGTGCAATAAGGTATATTACAAGGAAAACTAAAGATTGGCCTACCACTGTTTTAGGTCATAAATATCTTCACATGAGGTGTTGTGCACATATTGTTAACCTTATTGTAAAAGATGGTTTGCGAGAGAATAATGAATCAATTGAGAAAATAAGAAATGCGGTAAGATATGTGAGATTTTCCCCTGCTAGGAAATTGAGTTTTAAAAGTAGTATTGAGAGGGAGAAGATTGAGTCTAAAAGCCTTTTATGTCTTGATGTGGAGACTAGGTGGAATTCTACTTATTTGATGTTAGAGGCAGCTGAGATTTTTGAGAAATCTTTTTTAGGTTGGAAGATGATGATCCTAGGTTTAGATTGTATTTTGATGGGGTTAAAATTAAAGGGCCTCCTAGATTGGATGATTGGAGTAAATGTAGATGCTTAGTGAAGTTTTTGGAAGTGTTTTATGACGTTACACTTGCATTTTCAGCTTTTACATGTGACTATAAATAATTTTTTCAGTGAATTTGTTAGAATTCAAACTTTATTGGTTGAATATTCCAAAAGTGGTGATAGATTGTTTGAATGTATGGCAACTGATATGAAAAAGAAATTGACAAGTATTGGAGAATCATACGAAAGTGAATTGGCTGTTATTTGTTGGTGTTGTTCTTGATCCAAGGTGCAAGATGAAATATGTCAAGTTTTTTCTTTCTCAAATTTATGATGTTTCTAAGGCTCTTGAGGTTGAGAATCGGGTGCGAGATGCTTTGAATGACTTGTATAGGTACTTTAAAGATGAGTCATTGATGGGATCATCTAGTAGGGTGGGCGTGCCAATTAACAATGAGACTCTTTCGGTTGATAAGGCTGATTTTGGTGGAGAAGCTCGAAAGTTTCTCAATTTTCAATTCCAGAAATATTTGTTGGATGAACAAAGTGTGGAGACTCAATGTGACTTGATTAGATATCTCTCGGATGGGTGTGAGGAAGATTATGAAACTTTTGATTTACTAAACTGGTGGAAAGTGAATTCTTCCAAATTTCCAATCCTCTCTAAGGTAGCAAGGGCTGTGTTGGTTGTTCAAGTATCTACAGTGGCTTCCGAGTCAGCTTTTAGCACCGGTGGAAGGGTAATTGATCCATTCAGAAGTTCATTATCTCCTAACACAGTTGAAGCATTAATTTGTTCTCAAAATTGGTTGCAATCTAAGCCGACTGAAATTGATATTCGAGCTGCGATGGATGATGTACAAAAATTTGAGGAATTCGCATCAGGTAATGTGTATTTTAAAAATATTGAAATTTATATTTTTTTGACATAAGACAATGTGTTTTCTAATAAATTGTGTTCGTTTTTCTTTGTAATATTACTTTTGTAGAATTGTCAGGATCAAGTTCCACATGTACGATTGAGCCTAACTTGCTTTATGATGATGTGAACGAGGATGTCGATTCTGATGATGAATTCATAGTTGCAGTTGTGTTGTTTGTGTTAGTATTATATTTATTTCTTTTCAGTTACTTTGTGCAAGTAAATTGATGAATAATTGTTTACTTTGTTATTACATAACAGTACATATAATGAATTAATAATATTGTTTGATCATTGATGTTACAGGTTATTGAAATTTGGAATTGGAACTTTTGATATTTGGTGTGGCATTCCAGAAATTGACATTTCTTTCCAATTACTGCCTTACTGGCTAGCGCTGCCATTTCTTTCCAGTTTCCAATTTGCAGTTATTAAACTTTCCAGTTATTGACATTAGTTTCCAGTTACTGTTTTTATTATTATTATTATGAATGTGGGATTGTTCCTATTTGTCCTCATCCCAAATTTCCACTTATTTCTTTCCTATCATTATGGATGAAATATACTGATTTTTGGTGGCAGATTGGCAGGTTGTTCACTTGTTTGTAGATGATTTTTTCTTAGAATTGCATGAATGATGATTATATGAACAGAAATGGTACGTTTTTTGTATCCTGGAAGGCTGGAACAATGTTACATGCATTACATATGCTTCGTGTATATTATCTGTAATATATAGAAATTTTTTGAATTTATTTACTCTAAATCTATATTTTTTGAATTTAAACAAATAGATAATAATTTATTAATTTTCACAAGTTATAAACCGCCAACCCGTACCTCTCAAACCGTTAAATCGCCAACCGGAACCGCCGCGGTTTTTCTCATCAAATTTGCGGTTTAGGTTTCTAATTTTCCAAACCGCCAACCCCCGCGGTTTGAAGTGAAAAGCGAAAAAACCGACCCGAACCGCACCGCGAACACCCCTAGAATGTTTGGACTTGAAGCCATTGGAATCTCATGGTGAGGACATTTCCGGAGTAAATCTTTATACCTTTCACAAGCTTCGCAGAGAGATTCTGAATCTTGTTGTACAAAGGGTGATGTCATTCCTCAGCTTTCCGGTTCTGGCTGGTGGAAAGTACTTTGCAAGAAATTTGGTAGCTAAAGTGTTCCAAGTTGTGATAGAACCTGCTGGTAGTGAATGTAGCCAAGCTTTAGCTCTGTCCTTCAAGGAGTATGGAAAAACACGCAGTCTCATTGCTTCTTCAGCTTCTCGGTTGTAATTGAAAGTGCCGCAAACTTCCAGGAAGTTGCTGATGTGGGAATTAGGATCTTCAGTTGCATTCCCCCCGAATTGAACTGACTGCTGAATCATCTGAATGCATGTTTTGATGTCACACGCATTTGCTGGTAAGGGAGGAAGTACAATACAGGAAATGAGTCTGTCAACCGCCGGAATGGTTCTGTCTCGAATGCGAATTGGTGGTGCAACGATCAAAGGTTCAGGTTCCATGTTTACTAAAGCTTCTTGGCCTTCTCGCCTTTCCCTTCTCAATTTTCTGTTGGTTCTTTCAATTTATGGGTCAAGCGATCGGAGTTCAAAGCTTCTGGTTCGTCTCATGTAGTTTCTGAGAACCTGAAACACAAGAAAACAAAAAAAATAAGTAAAAAGAAATTAGATACAAGTAACAGTATCTAACCCCTAAACTAATAGTAAAAGATAAATAAGTCCCCGGCAACGGCGCCAAAAACTTGACCGGCGTAAATACACACGTATAACGCAAGCGTAGGTATCGTTCAAGTAGTATAAAAAGTATCGATCCCACGAGGACTTAATATCTAAACTATGAATTTTATGAGGTCAAATGATTACCAGTATCTAACAGGTTGTTTAATTGATTTGAAATGACGACGATTCTAAATTTAAAGACAAGTAAATAAAATTGTTCGAAAGTAGATTTTAAGAAAATTCAATATTAAAAACTATATAGGGTTGTGATTTCTTCCAATATCATTTTAAAGATGAAGTGGTTATCTTAAAGTTGGGTAATATATTGATTTATTAACCTGGAACACTAAATTATATGTAAGCCTCTGTCGATGGTCAGACACAAATACCCAGTTTAACCCAATTGAACCATATGTCTATGTCAACCAAATTATCTGGATTCATTAAGTTTAAGTTCCAATTATGGCTACCCCCGCCCGACAGGTATATTCCTATCCTGTAAGGAAATCTATTAAAGGGTTATCTATCCTCAAGGAAGATCGTGGGCTATTGAATCTAAGGTTGAAACCTAAAATCCATATGTCTAGTTCATTTTAAGTTTCACAGTTCAATTTTATTAATGGCCAGTTAATGAAAAAGCATTAAGATTAATACTCAATAAATAAATATTTATATTACCCAAGCTATAATCTAACCCTTATAAAACGGTGATATTGGATTTCATCACAACCCTAGATAACTAATTTAGTTACAACACATAACTAGGGCTAGTAAAAACTTGAAAATAAAAGACATAAAGTAAAAATACGGTAAAGTAAATACTGAAAAGTAAACAATAAAATAAAATGCTAAGGTAAAATGAATTACTTTTACTACTACTAATTTAGATATCTCCCATAAAATAATATATAAACTTGTGATTCTATTTCCAACCATCCATATAGGCGATAACCTGATTAAGTCAAATTAAGTCCAACCAGCCATAAAGGTGGAACCAAAATTAAATTACCAACTGACCAATCTGGCGGTATCCTTTATTAGTAAGGTTTAAATCAGATTAAAATGAATTACCAACCGACCAATCTAGCGGTATCATTTTTAAGTCAATATTTTAAATAGTGAATATATTTTTTTTAAGGGAGATTAATCTAAATAGTAACAGTAAAAGAATTACCTTTCACCCTAGCTGGGGGAGTTACCTCCTCATGGTAAATAATAAAAACTGTAAAAAGTAAAAAGTAAAAATTAAATTACAATATTAACAAAACGTAATTAAAATTAATTACAAAACTAAAAAACTAAAAAAAAACTAAAAATTAAAAGAAAGTAGAGAGAGAAACTCTCTCTTTAGATAGAATATAAGAGAGAGAGTGGTGCATTGCATTCTGAAATCTCGAGCTCAATTTATAGGCCTCGATAGGTTTCCAGCATCGCGACACCAGGGACCTCAGCGTCGCTACGCCAGATTTTGTCGACGTGGCACGCTCTGGTTCGCTGGTTTGAAGATTCTGGATAAGCTGATAAGGTGACACGTGGCGCGGTGGTAGGGCTTCAATTATTGTGACACGTGGCGGCTTCTGATTGGTCGCTGAGATTCTTATCCACCACGTGTCAGATAAGGATTAGATACTCAATAATTGATGCTGACGTGGTGGTGATGTGGCGACACGTGGGAAAGAGACTGTCGGCACCATAGAATTGCGACACGTGGCACTTCCTGATTGGCTGATGATGATGTGGCACGACACGTGGTAATGTTGACATGTTGACTTGCTGACGTGGCTGATGACATGGAGACACGTAGGATGCCACATGGCACACGTGGCGATGATGACTGTCGGCACCGTAGGATGTTGACACGTGGCACGCGCATGTTAGCAGATCGGCTATGATGGTGACACGTGGCACAGCGCATTTTAACAAGGTCAAACTTTTCTCAGATTCTGATTTGTGGACCCGGCGCACGTTAGCACTTTTCGGCGCATTTTAGACGTCGCGACGCTGAAGGCTTGGCGTCGCGACGCGGAAAATTTACAAAAATGCCTTTTTTGTCCAATTTTCACTGTTTTGACCCAAATCACCTCCAGAATGTCCTGAAACTTTATTTATCTACAAAATAACACAAAACACATCAAAATATTCACAAAACTCAAGAAACTATACAACATATTAGGTTAAATGAGTGGGAAATAGTGATAGATTTACCACGCATCACTTATTTATCTTTTACTATTAATTTTGGGGTTAGATACCTTTACTTGTGTCTAATTTGTTTTTACTTATTATTTTTGTTTTCCTGTGTTTCAAGTTCTCAGACACTAAATGAGAAGAGCCAGAAGCTGTGAAATCCGACCTCTTGACCCAGAAATTGAAAGAACAATCAGACAATTGAGAAAGGAAGGGCGAGAAGGTCAATAAGCAATCATCAACATGGAACCTGAACCTTTGGAAGTTGCACCACCAATTCCCATTCGAGACAGAACTATTTCGGTGATTGACGGCTTCATTTCATGTATTGTACTTCCTCTCTTATCAGCAAATACGTGTGATATCAAAATATGCATTCAGATGATACAACAATCAGTTCAGTATGAGGGGAATGCAACTGAAGATCCTAATTCCCACAACAGCAACTTCCTGGAAGTTTGCGACACTTTTAACTACAACCGAGCGGCTGAAGAAGCAATGAGACTGCGTGTTTTTCCATATTCTTTGAAAGACAGAGCTAAGGCTTGGCTACACTCACTACCAGTAGGTTCCATCACAACTTGGAACACTCTAGCCACCAAATTCCTTGCAAAATACTTTCCCCCAGCCAGAACTGCAAAACTGAGGAATGACATCACATCCTTTGTGCAACATGATTCAGAATCCCTCTGTCAAGCTTGGGAAGGATACAAGGATTTGCTCAGAAAATGTCCTCATCATGAGATTGTGAAATGGCTACAAGTCCAAACCTTCTACAATGGACTTTCTGGATTAATGAGAACCACAATTGATACTGCTGCTGGAGGTGCTTTAATGGCAAAAGGAGAAGATCAGGCTTAGGACCTAATTGAAGAAATGGCAACCAACAATTCTTTGTGGCCAACAAAAAGGAGCATGATCCAACGAATTGCTGGAATTTATGAAGTTGGAGCCAACACAGTATTGAGTGCCAAGCTGGATCAGATTTGCAAAAGTTTGGATACTCTTAACATGAAGGTTGATGCTGGATCCACAAGTTCACTATATGGAGGAGCACCAAAGTCGGAATCTTACAACCAACATGATGAGACGATGAATTATGTCAAAAATTTCAATAGACAGGGGAACAATCCATATTCCAACACCTACAACCTAGGTTGGAGGAATCATCCCAATTTCACATAGAGCAACAATTCAGGGCAAAAGAACAATCCACCATCAGGATTCTAACAGCAGAACAAAGGTCAGGAGTATGAAAAAGAACCAAGAATAGCAGAAGTATTTGCCCTGTTGAAAAAACAACAAGCAACATACGATGCTATGTTTCAAAGCCAATCTGCTTCTATAAAGGCACTAGAAATTCAAATAGGACAACTGGCCAATGCTCAGAGTTACAGACCGCAAGGAAACATTCCTAGCAACACAGAACCAAATCCAAGGAACATAGGGAATGAGCAATGTCAAGCCATTACTATGAAAAACAGTACTGTAAAGACGTTGGAGTCAAGACTATAAAATAATCAGATTGCCATCGCCCTAGAAGATCACGAGAAAACCACTTTTACATGTTTGTATGATACTTTTACTTTCCGCAGGATGTCATTGGACTTTGTAATGCTCCTGCTACATTTCAACGTTGCATGATGGCCATATTCTCAGACATGCTGGAATAAAGTATGGAGGTTTTCATGGATGATTTTTCTGTGTTTGGAAACTCGTTCGACCACTGCTTGAAAAATCTGGAAAATGTGTTACAAAGGTGTGAAGATACCAACCTGGTACTCAACTGGGAGAAATGCCACTTCATGGTACAGGAAGACATTGTCTTGGGACATCGGATCTCACAAAAGGGAATCGAGGTAGACAAAACAAAGATCAAGATAATTGAAAAACTACCTCCACTATCATCCGTCAAAGGGATTCAGAGTTTTCTCGGACATGCAGGCTTTTACACGAGATTTATCAAAGAGTTCTCCAAGATTGCTAAACCTATGTGCAATCTTCTGGAGAAAGATGTGCCTTTCAACTTTACCAAATAATGCCACGAAGCTTTTGAGATCTTAAAAAAGAAGCTGGTCTCTGCCCCCATCAGACTAGACCCTTCCATTTGAGGTGATGTGCGATGCTAGTGACTTTGCTGTAGGTGCAGTTTTGGGACAACGCAAAGCAAAAATTTTCCATACCATTTACTATTCCAGCAGAAATCTGAATGAAGCACAACTCAACTACACAACCACTAAAAAGAAGTTGCTCGCCGTTGTGTTTGCTTTTGATAAATTTTGCTCCTATCTACTGGGTCCCAAAGTGGTGGTCTAAACAGATCATTCAGCAATTAAATACCTGATCGCGAAGAAAGATGCCAAACCCAGATTGATCTGTTGGGTGCTTCTACTGCAACAATTTGACGTGGAGATCCGAGACAGGAAAGGGACAGAAAATAAAGTGGCAGATCACTTATCGAGGCTCGAGAATGATGAAATAGCTGGCAACGAACTGACAATCAAAGAAACCTTTCCAGATGAACAGTTGTTTGCCATGAAACAACATGATGTCCCTTGGTATACTGACTATGTAAACTACATAGTATCGAGAAAATGGCCGTTGGAATGGACACGTCAGCAACGAAAGAAGTTCTTCAAAGAAGTCAAGCACTATGTATAGGATGAGCCGTACTTGTTCAAACATTATGCTAAAAAATTACTGAGGCGTTGTGTTCCACATGAGGAGGTCAATAGTTTCTTGCAGCACTATCATTCATCATCATACAGAGGATATTTCAGCGGAAATAAAACTGCACCCAAAGTCCTACAATCAGGTTTGTTCTGGCCTACTCTATTTAAAGATGCTTACTTATTTGCTCTTCAATGTGACAAGTGTCAGAGAACGGGAAATATATCGAGGAGAAATGAAGGACCTCAACAAAACATTCTGGAAGTGGAGATATTTGATGTATGATGGATTGATTTTATGGGACCCTTTGTTCCATCATTCGGAAACTTGTACATACTAGTTGCAGTAGACTACGTCTCCAAATGGGTTGAAGCAATATCACTGCCATCAAATGATTCAAAAGTAGTGATAAAATTTCTTAAAAATAATATTTTCACTCGCTTCGGAACACCTCGGGCAATTATCAGTGATGGTGGCACACATTTCTGCAACAGATACTTCGATGCACTCCTATCCAAATACGGAGTTACTCATAAAGTTTCCAATGCCTACCATCCACAGTCAAATGGACAGGTTGAAGTTTTCAACAGAGAGATCAAAAGAATCTTGGAAAGAACCATTGGATCAACAAGGAGGGACTGATCTACAAAACTGGATGACGCATTATGGGCCTACCAGACAGCTTACAAAACACCCATTGGTATGTCCCATATTGAATGGTGTTTGGGAAAGCATGCCATCTGCCAGTGGAGCTTGAACACAAAGCGTACTAGCCACTGAAGAAGTTAAATCTTGATACACAAGCAATATGAGAAAAACGGCTCCACCAACTCAACGAATTGGATGAATTTTGCCTACAGGCTTATGAGAATGCCAGAATATACAAAGAAAAGACCAAGAAATGGAATGATTGAAAATAGTGCGCAGACAACTGGAACCAAGACAGCAGGTGTTGTTATACAGTTCAAGGTTGAAAATTTTCCCTGGAAAGCTGAAATCAAGGTGGTCGGGTCCATTTGTGATTACTCAGGTTTTACCATATAGAGCGTTTGAGTTACTTGATCCCAACACCAACGATACATTCAAAGTTAACATCCAGCGTGTCAAGCACTACTGGGGAGAATCATTTAAGCAACAAAAAGAAAGTGTCACACTTTCAGATCCAGCCTAACGTTCTGACACTCATGTCTAGCTGACGACGTTAAACTTAGCGCTAGCAGGGAGGCAACCCATGCAAATTATGTATATATTCAGATTTGGTGTGTTTTATTTTTTATGTTTAGTTTTTGTAGGTAAAGTCACATTTCAGGATGGAAGACAATCTCGCAAATCTTCTCAAGCAATTTCTTTCTCTCCCTCAAAACTCTCTAATGAAAGTCTACAAAGCTCGCTTGGAACGAATGAGACTTATGATGATCAAAGGTTTTATAAATTCAGCTCATCATTGCACTCTTGAAGACATCCAGAGTTAAGAAGTAAATAAAAAAAAAATGAAGCCAATTCTAGAAGACGGGTTGTAAATATATGTGTGTTTTGTGGTACTAGTGTTGGTTCTAAGCTAGAGTTCGTTGAGGCAGCACATGAATTGGGTAGAGTCATTGCTGAAAGGAATATCCACCTATTATATGGCGGTGGCAATCTTGGACTAATGGGGTACGTTTCAAAATGATTTTCTTTGTGTGTTTCTTAATGATGCCCGGAGAAATGGATTCGTATCAAAACCTGTAGAAGAACTCATCTTCACTGCCAGAACTGCCCAAGATTTAATTGACCAACTTTTAGCCTTTGAACCACAATTTGACCCTATCATTTCCAAGATAAATTGGTCCGATAATGATCATGGTAAGAAGCGTCGGATAAATCTGGATCATAACCTTTAAATTTCATTTTAGATGTAGAATTTCAGCTAACCAGGTACTATCTTCTAAACTCTTCTTCTACTTTTTAAGACATTGGAGACAATGTCTCATTTAGGTTTGGGGGAGAGGAATGGTTGACTAGTATCTTGTTTTTATTGTGTTCTTTTTATTTGATTTTTCGTCAAATATTTTCGAAAAAAAATCAAAAAAATTAAAAAAATAGGGAAAAATTAAAAAAATATTTTGTGTTTTTGTGTTTTTAATTTGACTAATCAGGTGAAATTGGTGTGAGATAGTTGTGTAAGGAATTTCCACTCCTGACACGTATCTCAACCTATTTCGAAACAAGTTAATTTTTGTTTATTTCCTTTTGAATTATTTAATTTGTGAATTCTCCATAAAACTGACTAAAATGGATCTTCATATGCTCAGTTGACAGGTATTATCAACTTGCATGGTAACATACGGACATGAGTTGTAATTGAAAAAGTTTGTAATTTTCAGTGCTATAGTTTAATTGAAGGAAGCATCTAAAAAGAGATGGAGTAAAAAAAAATATCTAAGATCCAAGTAATTAAGTCTGTAGGGGTGTTTTAACACCTAGTCCCTAAAACCAACTGGTTTAGGAGTCACTGACCCAAAGCTCGCTACATGGATCGAAGATGTTACAAAAAAAATATATATGTCTGAAATCCAAGTAATTAAGTCTGTAAGGGTGTCTTAACACCTAGTGCCCAAAGCCAACTAGTTTGGGAGTCACTGACCCAAAGCTCGTTACATGGATGGATGATATTGTATATAAATAAAAAAAAATCAGAAAAATCAGAAAAATGTTCCATTGCTATAAAAAAAAGTGTGAATTCTGATATAACTTTAGGACAAAAATATTACTATCTTTTCAACTACACTTGTGAATATTGTGGGCACAATGAGTTGATTAATACTTTGTTAGCTGTGTGTATGGCGATTGGTAAAAATAAACAGAGAATTTACTTATTCGGTAATTTAGAAAGAAAGAAAACAACTCTTAACTTGGATAAGGAGTTTCACCTATTTAGTCACTAACTTATTTATTCATTTTTCTCTTGTCTTTTTTCTTTTGTGTGCATTAGTTTTATTATCTTTTTGCTTTTGTGTGCATTAGTTTTAATATTGACGTTTGTGGGTATCGTTGATGTAAGCCCTCACGAGACTACAACTCGTCCACTAGGGACACCTAGGGGTTTAAAGGCTTGTTGCATATGTGTGGGGCACAGAAACTGGGCGACGCATGCTGTTCCGGGCTCGCGGCCCGGTTGAGAGTACGGAGTAGCCCACGGGGGACTAAACCGGAGAATAAAGGAGTCGCCACCCAGTGTGAACCGGGAAAATGATTTAAGGCCGCACTCACCCATCGCAAGGGAGGACCTCAAACCGTTGGGTTCGGAATGGTCTCTTACTTATGCCACTTTTAATAAAATGATTTGTGCAATAATCTAACCAAGCTTAAGCAACATATTTCCAAGGATAATTTATTCCTAAGTTCGCATGCATAAGTACAAAGCTCATATCTCAGTTTACATATAACACATTTTTCATGTTTGCATACAACCTATTTGCATATAATCTATGTCCGAATTTGCATGCATAAAGGTAAATTAACATACGACAAGCATGCAACTTAATAAGCACATTGTACTCATACATGTGGGGAATACAAATAAATGGCAATTGCACAATCATGCGTAAGGAAAAGAGGCAATCAGATTTGTAATACAAAGGGATAACTGATAGGGGCAATTACATATAGAATATGATGAAAAGGACTCAGTTCAGTGTGTGTGCGTTCGTGTAGCATTCGTAAACGTGTTCGAACGGTAAACAGAAGGTTCGCGTTCGTATAGCGTTCAAGAACGCGTTCGAACGGAACCAGACCTGATGCATGATAAACTACGAAAATACATGCGCGTTCGAGTACCGTCCGAAAACGCGTTCGAATGGTAAACAGAAGGTTCAAGTTCATATAGCGTTCGAGAATGCGTTCGAACGGAACCAGACCTGATGCATGCAACACATACATAGACAAACAAATCCACAATGTAGGACCTCACGTGTCCGATTGAACTCATTCTCATCCAATCATGTGTACCTCGTCCGGCGCGGCAAAGCATCGTGGTAAAGGATTTTAACCTCTCAAAATAGAGGATATTTAATCGCACTAACTAAGCCCATGCGCTAATAACACAATGCATATAAGAATTAAAGACAACAATATCGGACTTCGTATACCCGATTGAACATATCTCACATTCAACCAAATATACATCATCCGGCGCGGCAAAGCATCGTGGTAAAGGATTTTAACCTCTCAAAATAGAGGACCTTTAATCACACTTACTAAGCCTATACGCTAATAACACGATGCATATAATAACTAAAGATAACAATATCAGACTTCGTATACCCGATTGAACATATCTCACTTTCAACCGAATATACATCATCCGGCGCGGTAAAGCATCGTGGTAAATGATTTTAACCTCTCAAAATAGAGGACCTTTAATCGCACTTACTAAGCTCATGCGCTAATAACACGATGCATATAAGAAATAAAGACAACAATATCGGACTTCGTATACCCGATTGAACATATCTCACATTCAACCGAATATACATCATCCGGCGCGGCAAAGCATCGTGGTAAAAGATTTTAACCTCTCAAAATAGACGACCTTTAATCGCACTTACTAAGCCCATGCGCTTTACCTCGTCATTACTCAAATAACATGCAGAAAATAAATAATGATAATAAACAAATCAAGGTAATCATGAAATAAAGTATGTGTCATATACTCAAGTGGTACGTGGAGTTGTATCCTGAGTACAGATCATACTACCGTCCATGCGGAATCGGCTATGAAATTTATGTCCGGGTTTCCATCCTATATACCACAAGAGGCGACACATTTATCCATTCAAGGGCCACAACACACATTATACAACGACTCTCATGCGAATAATATTCAATAAACAATTGAAAAGATGAATATAAACTAATAAGAAAGGTGCCCTCAGGTCTAACCTTTTATGTCGACTCTCGGAAGTACCGTACACGGTCGTCGGAAGGGTGGATGCTCCGTAACTCCTCCGGTTCACTGGTTCAACGTTTTCTCTTACTGTTTCGCTGCTCAGGCTACCATTTTCGCACCGTTTCACTGCTGTTTTGCTGCTGCCTAACTGCTGATTTACTGCTGTATTTTGGTCACTGTTATTGGTGTTTTAGGCTCCTGTTTTTGCGGTTAAAGGGCTGCTGTTTAGATGTGATTTGGGCTGCTGTTTGGGCGTGACTTAGGGGCTGTTTTGGTGAGGTAAATGGGCTGTTTCGGATGTGTTTTGGTCACGGCAATGGGGGTCCTTTGGTTTGTGATTTTTGGTTATTGATAGTGAGGGAGGACAAGAGAATTCTTTATTGTTTGTAGCTTTTTTATGTGTGGATGCTAGGAGTTTTCTTTTTTGTGAATGAGCTAGGAGGTGTTAAGGGTTGAAATTGAGTTTCTTTTATAGACAAAGGCTAGGGTTTCCATGTGCTTGAATAGGAAGGATACCAATTAGTGTCACACAAGGAAAATCAATTATTTGGTTGGAGACATGTTTTGTTAGATTAGGAATATGATATATTTAATTTGTTTTGATTAGGAATAAAATTTGTTGATTGATTTTAATTAGGCATGATTTTATTTGATATTTATTTTAATTTGGTATATGATTTTTAGATTAGGAATTTAATTTATTTCATTTAGGAATTAATTAAATTAAATTAAATTTGTTTTAATTTAAATTGTATTTTAATTTGATTTAGTTTAATTGGATTTAATTGTATTTCAATTTAATTTAATTTGATTAGCTTTAATTTAATTTAATTTAATTTGTGACATGTATTTTAAATGTTTTAATTATTTTTTGGATTGGGCTTGGGTGAGATGGGCTTGGTGGGCTAATTGGGCTTGGGTGTGAGGCTAGCAGCAAAACCAGAAATACCGACGCCGTTCGAACGCTACACGAACGCCCGCAATCTGCTTGACGTTCGAACGTGGTCACGAACGCAGCACGAACGAAAGCAATGAACTTGTGAAATGAACCTGATGACATACTTATTCTGAATTTCCCCTTCCGACGTCTGTTTCCCGCGACTTCCGTGACATAAAAGGTAGTGCCTCTAAATGAGACTCATCATAGGGACTTATATGCAAAAATACAGTGCCTACAATCGCCCCTACTTTGATGGGACTTGTGTAATGTGTAATAGTGACAATCCTATGAAAGTTTTGCAATGCATTTTTACTTACCTGGCTCGCCAGCTGCCGCTTGACTTGCGATGTGCTGAGTTGAGTTGATTTTGTGGTGAGGTGCTGCGACCCCTGGTTCATTCCCGAACCGTGCTTCATTTTTGGAGCGCCATTTTCGGCATCTGTTGTGTGTGCTCCATTTTGGAGCGCCATTTTCGGCATCTGATGTGTGTGCTCCATTTTGGAGCGCCATTTTCGGCATCTGTTCTGTGTGCTCTATTTTGGAGCGCCATTTTTGGCATCTGTTGTGTGTGCTCCATTTTGGAGCGCCATTTTCGGCATCTTTTGTGTGTGCTCCATTTTGGAGCGCCATTTTCGGCATCTTTTGTGTGTGCTCCATTTTGGAGTGCCATTTTCGGCATCTGTTGCTTGATGAGAGGTGGCTCATTTTTGAATCGTTACTTGATGAGATGGTCTTTACCGCTACAATCCTGAGAACAAAATAAAAATTGTATGTATGTGATATGTATGCATGTATGCATGGATGCATGATGCTGATGTGGGCCTCGCCCCCAAACCGATACCGATGGGCTTCGCCCCTAAACTGACACTGATGTGGGTCTCAACCTTCGGGACTCATCCCCAAACTGATACTGGTGTGGGCCTCGGCCCTGGGACTCATCCCCAAACTGATGCTGATGTGGGCCTCGACCCCCAAACAGATACTGATATGGGCCTCACCCCCAGACTGATACTGATATGGGCCTCGCCCCAAACTGATATTGATGTGGGCCTCGCCCCCAGACTGATACTGATATGGGCATTGCCCCAAACTGATACTGATGTGGGCCTCGCCCCCAGACTGATACTGAAATGGGCCTCACCCTAAACTGATACTGACATGGGCCTCGCCCTAAACTGATACTGATGTAAGCCTCGCCCCCAGACTGATATTGATATGGGCCTCGCCCCCAGACTGATACAGATGTGGGCCTCGCCTCTAGACTGATACTGATATGGGCCTCGCCCCCAGACTGACACTGATATAGGCCTCGCCCCCTGACTGATACTGATGTGGGCCTCGCCCCCTGACTGATACTGATATGGGCCTCGCCCCAAACTGATACTGATGTGGGCCTCGCCCATAGACTGATACTGATATGGGTCTCGCCCCCAGACTGATACTGATGTGGGCCTCGCCCCCAGACTGATACTGATGTGGGCCTCGCCCCCAGACTGATACTGATGTGGGCCTCGCCCCTAGACTAATACTGATATGGGCCTCGCCCTTGGACTGATATTGATATGGGCCTCAACTCTGTGATTCATTCTTGAAAACTGCTAACACTGTACTGTTGCTGCTTCTGGTTGGCTTGCATTTGACGCTTTCTTTTTTCTTCTTTGAAACCTGTAAATACAAAACAAAACAAACACAAAAAGGAATACAAAATACGTTACGTGTATACATGTATGCATGAATGAGTTTCATATCCCATTGGGTTAGGTCGTCCACCAATTCCCTTGGTGACTGCTCGGTTTTCTCTTCCTCTGGCAAAGTACTGCTTCAATCTATCCACATTGATCGGCTCGGTGAACTCATTTCCTTCCAAGTCTGACAGCCTCACTACCCTATTTCCCATTACTGAACGGTTATTCTGTCTTTTCTGCTTGCTTCTTTTGGGAATCTCCCGTGTTCTGAGAGTCGCTGAATATCATGGTATCAGGGTTGAATGCTTTTGTCAAACATACTCATGTCATGTAGGTTGAAAGGAAAGGACTCAGGCAAGTGGGCGAAATGGATGTCTTTATTATTATTCAGGAAAAGGTTCAAACAAGTAGACGAAGTCGATGTCTTTATTAAAAATGCAGAAAATAAACCAGAAAGAAATGTTTCATTGCCTTCTTCCTCAGCCTATGGTTCTTCACTGCTGTCATCCTCTATCCTCATGGAAGAAACTGGGTGGTTGAGAGTTTGGAGGACAAAGCTTTCGGGCAGGCCGGATTTGATCATATAAATGGGTGGGGGAACAGAGTGATAATTTGGTAGGGGGTTCCGATGTGTGTTGGGTTGTTCTTTCTCAGGATCAGGTATTTTATGGGCATCAATGAGGTTTTGGATTTCATGCCTAAGGCGGGTACAGTTGTCAGTTTCATGGCCTCTCCTCTGATGGAAGTGACAATACAGGCTTAGGTCAAGGTTGGGTGGTATAGGATCTGGAAGTGGTTTAGGCTCTAAGGGTTTTAAGAGTCCTTGTCCCTTCAACTTTTTAAATACCTTCGATAAAGGTCTACCAAGGTTGGAGAATTGCCTGTTTCTGATGGCAGCGACTTCGACAGTAGCGGGCTTGGTCTCAGAATGCCCCCCAAAAGTCCTCATATTCTGGCCATAGAACTTTCTGTTCTCAGCTTCTTCTTCTTCTATATCCATGACAGTTTCTCGCAACTGTCGAAAATCTGTAATCATGGAAGTCATTCTCCTCAACTTGCCATAAATGGAGGGCTTGGTGCCCTTGATGATCATTTTGATTTGGTCCTTCTCTGAGGGCCGAGTCTGCATCTTCAGAAGCTGGCTTCTCCAGCGGTCTACATACTCCTTGAAGCTTTCTTCCAGCTTCTGCTTAGTGTTCTCCAAATCACGGAGTGACAAATCAATCTCCAAGTCTGTAACATACTGTTTCAGAAATGCATCTGCCAATTCCCCTAATCCTCCTTAACCTTTCTTTCAAGGCTATGGTACCACACTACGGGTGCCCCCTCAAGTGACATCCTAAACAACTTCTGAACTTGGCGCTATGTCAGGCCCACTGAACTCATAACTGACACATATTGTCGGAGTTGGACCCTCAGATCCCCATTCCCGTTGAACTTGGCCATATCCGGCATCTTGAACTGAGCAGGCAACTGTTCCTCAAAGGTCATTGCCTCATAGTCTAGTAAGTCTTCATCCTTACCCTTCATCTTACGGGTAACAGACTCTACCTGGTCATGGAGTTTTGTATCTTGGCCTGAGACCCGGCTATTCTCCCAGCGTCATATTCAGTCATATCATCATCAAAAGTGGGGATGTCATCCCCCAACCTATTCGGAGGCTCCTCACGTCTTACATTCTCAGAGTTTCCCCCAGCACGGGGCACAACCATATTTGCCATGGCAGTAGTCAAGGCTTGCAACTGTTCAGTAATTTTGGCGAAACCGTTTTCCAACTGATCTATCAGGGATACCTCGTTATCGGATGTACTCATATCTGTTATTGGCCTCTTGGTGAGTCTTCCTTTTTCCCTAACCCAACGGGAATCTATGATGGCTTTCAGAACACAAGGGTTAGCATGATGCATGTATGCATGAGATGCGTGCGATATAGGAAATATATCAACTCATTAAAATTTTCACACAAATCGGCCCATCAACATTTTAGAAGCTTTTGGGCTAACTGTCATAGGAGTGAACTCATCCCAGTTTAAATGGCCCAACAAGTTCACATCTCATGGCAAGAAGTCCAACCGTATCCAAATGATAATGTTCCTAAACACAAACATATAATGGCCCATTGGCGTTTTAGAAGCTTTTGGCCCAATCATCATAAGATACGTTCCTGTCCCAGTTTAAATGGCCCAACAAGCCCATACCTCATGACAAAAGGTCCGAATGGATCCAAACGACAATGTTCCCAAACACAAGCACAAGTAAATAATTTCTACAGAGTGGCCCATCAACATTTCAAAAGCTTTTGGCCCAATTGTCATAGGATACGAACTCGTCCCAGTTTAAATGGCCCAACAAGTTCGCATTTCTGACAAGAAGTCCAACTGCATCCAAATGAGGATGGTCCAAAAGCACAAGGAAATAATTGCTATAGGCTATGCAACTCCGGTCTACGTGTGGGTTTGCGAGAGTGTAGACAAAGACTCTCGCTGGCGAAGGATTACCCACAACTAGGTCTCCCCACTCAAGGGTTCGAGCAACCAAGTGAGCGTACCTTTTTTATACCTTACAGTACTTGCCAACGAGTTATGGTGTGTGACTGACTGTCAGATGGATTTCTCGTTGTAGATTCCCCAGAGGGAGGGTGGAGCGAGGCTCTCTTAAGTACCCAAGCCTCTTAGGCTCTTATCGCTTGGTGACAGGAATAACCAACGAGTCCTCCAAATTAGTCCATCACAGTAGGCTACAAGAAAATGATTATCTAGGTGCCTTCACAGCTTTTCCTTATAGAAAGGTAGTGAATGAAGGAAGACACCAAACCATTACCCAGCCTTAAAGAATGCCTTTGATTAAACCCCTTTTAGCCCACAGTAGACACGGTTAATTAAAGCACAAATCATAATATTACAAGACATTATTTCGGGGCCGATTCTCTATCCCCAGTGGAGTCGCCAGACTGTGGGGCACAGAAACTGGTTGACGCATGCTATTCCGGGCTCGCGGCCCGGTTAGGAGTACGGAGTAGCCCGTGGGGGACTAAACCAGAGAATAAATGAGTCACCACCCGGTGTGAATCGGGAAAATAATTTAAGGCCACACTCACATCTCGCAAGGCAGGACCTCAAACCGTTGGGTTCGGAATGGTCCCTTACTTATGCCACTTGTAATAAAATGATTTGTGCAATAATCTAACCATGCTTAAGCAACATATTTCCAAGAATAATTTATTCCTAAGTTCGCATGCATAAGTACAAAGCTCATATCTCAGTTTACATATAACACATTTTTCATGTTTGCATACAACCTATTTGCATATAATCTATGTCCGAATTTGCATGCATAAAGGTAAATTAACATACGACAAGCATGCAACTTAATAAGCACATTGTACTCATACAAGTGGGGAATACAAATAAATGGCAATTGCACAATCACGCGTAAGGAAAAGAGGCAATAAGATTCGTAATAAAAAAGGATAACTGATATGGGCAATTACGTATAGAATATGATGAAATGGACTCAGTTCAATGTGTGCGCATTCGTGTAGCGTTCATAAACGTGTTCAAACGGTAAACAGAAGGTTCGCGTTCGTATAGCGTTCGAGAACGCGTTCGAACGGAACCAGACCTGATGTATGATAAACTACGAAAATGAGTGCGTGTTCGAGTAGCATCCGAAAATGCGTTCGAACGGTAAACAGAAGGTTCGCGTTCGTATAGCGTTCGAGAATGCGTTTGAACGGAACCAGACCTGATGTATGCAACACATACATAGACAAACAAATCCATAATGTAGGACCTCACGTGTCCGATTGAACTCATTCTCATCCAATCATGTGTACCTCGTCCGGCGTGGCAAAGCATCGTGGTAAAGGATTTTAACCTCTTAAAATAGAGGACCTTTAATAGCACTTACTAAGCTCATGCGCTAATAACACAATGCATATAAGAATTAAAGACAACAATAGCGGACTTCGTATACCCGATTGAACATATCTCACATTCAACCGAATATACATCATCCGGCGCGGCAAAGCATCGTGGTAAAGGATTTTAACCTCTTAAAATAGAGGACCTTTAATTGCACTTACTAAGCCCATGCGCTAATAACACGATGCATATAAGAACTAAAGACAACAATATCGGACTTCGTATACCCGATTGAACATATCTCACATTCAACCGAATATACATTATCCGGCGCGGCAAAACATCGTGGTAAAGGATTTTAACCTCTCAAAATAGAGGACTTTTAATCGCACTTACTAAGCTCATGCGCTAATAACACGATGCATATAATAAATAAAAACAACAATATCGGACTTCGTATACCCGATTGAACATATCTCACATTCAACCGAATATACATCATCTGGCGCGGCAAAGCATCGTGGTAAAAGATTTTAACCTATCAAAATAGATGACATTTAATCGCACTTACTAAGCCCATGCGCTTTACCTCGTCATTACTCAAATATCATGCAGAAAATAAATAATGATAATAAACAAATCAAGGTAATCATGAAATAAAGTATGTGCCGTATACTCAAGTGGTACGTGGAGTTTTATCCCGAGTACAGATCATACTACCGTCCATTCGGAATCGGCTATGAAATTTATGTCCGGGTTTCCATCCTATATACCACAAGAGGCGACACATTCATCCATTCAAGGGCCACATCACACATTATACAACGACTCTCATGCGAATAATATTCAATAAACAATTAAAAAGATGAATATAAACTAATGAGAAAGGTGCCCTCAGGTCTAACCTTTTATGTCGACTCTCGGAAGTACCGTACACGGTCGTCGGAAGGGTGGATGCTCCGCAACTCCTCCGGTTCACTGGTTCAACATTTTCTCTTGCTGTTTCGCTGCTCAGGCTACCGTTTTCGCCCCGTTTCACTGCCATTTTGCTGATGTCTAACTGCTGATTTACTGCTGTATTTTGGTCACTGTTATTGGTGTTTTAGGCTCCTATTTTTGCGGTTAAAGGGCTGCTGTTTAGATGTGATTTGGGCTGGTATTTGGGCGTGACTTGGGGGTTGTTTTGGTGAGGTAAAGGGGCTGTTTCGGATGTGTTTTGGTCACGGCAATGGGGGTCCTTTGGTTTGTGATTTTTGGTTATTGATAGTGATGGAGGACGAGAGAATTCTTTATTGTTTGTAGCTTTTTTATGTGTGGATGCTAGGAGTTTTCTTTTTTGTGAATGAGCTAGGAGGTGTCAAGGGTTGGAATTGGGTTTCTTTTATAGACAAAGGCTAGGGTTTCCATGTGCTTGAATAAGAAGGAGACCAATTAGTGTCACACAAGGAAAATCAATTATTTGGTTGGAGACATGTTTTGTTAGATTAGGAATATGATATATTTAATTTGTTTTGTTTTAGGCAGGTGATTTGTTTTATTAGGAAGGGAGATATTTAATTTGTTTTGATTATGAATAAAATTTGTTGATTGATTTTAATTAGGCATGATTTTATTTAATATTTATTTTAATTTGGTATATGATTTTTAGATTAGGAATTTAATTTATTTAATTTAGGAATTAATTAAATTAAATTTAATTTGTTTTAATTTAAATTGGATTTTAATTTGATTTAGTTTAATTGGATTTAATTGTATTTCAATTTAATTTAATTTAATTTGTGACATGTATTTTAAATGTTTTAATTATTTTTTGGATTGGGCTTGGGTGAGATGGACTTGGTGGGCTAATTGGGCTTGGGTGTGAGGTTAGCAACAAAACCAGAAATACCGATGCCATTCGAACGCTGATTCGAACGCTACACGAACGCCCGTAATCTGCTTTACGTTCGAACGTGGTCACGAACGCAGCACGAACGAAAACAGTGAACTTGTGAAATGAACCTGATGACGTACTTATTCTGAATTTCCCATTCCGACGTCTGTTCCCCGCGACTTCCGTGACATAAAAGGTAGTGCCTCTAAATGAGACTCATCATAGGGACTTATATGTAAAAATGCAGTGCCTACGATATGCTAAATGCAACCGTGATCCATACGAAAGTGGCTTAGTTTAATTTTATTTTAAAGATGTTTATGTTATTTTATTTTGTTGTTTTGCTCGAGGACTAGCAAAATGTTAGGTTTGGGGGTGTGATGAGTGGTAAATGTATCACTATTTCCCACTCATTTGACATAATATTTGGTATAGTTTCTTAGGTTTTGTGAATATTTTGATGTGTTTTATGTTATTTTGTAGATAAATAAAGTTTTAGGACTCTCTGGAATCAAATCAGGGCCAAAACAGTGAAAAACAGACAAAAATGGCAAAATTGTTAGTTACGCATTGCGACTCGCAGCTCTGCATCGCGACGGCTAACGTGCGTCAGGTATTGCTAACTTGCGCTGGACACGTGTCATCATCAGAGAAGTTTTCCTTACTAACATGCGTCTGCCACGTGTCAACATCATAGCAAATCATACTAATGTGCGCCAGACACGTGTCATCATCACATGCTGCCGACAATCATCATCGCCACATCAGCACATACGTCATCAATGACGTCAGCATAATAATTCAGTGGTCGCCACATCAGCAAAATTATTGAGATAATCATTCAGTATGCCACATGTCACCATCTCCGGAAGTCGCTGCAACATGTGTCCTTCATCAATGGCGCGTCGCAACGCAAGAACAATCTTGTGCGTCGCGACGCGTGGAGGAAAAATTTGTCTATAAATAGAGGCCAAATTTCATATTTCATTTCATACTTTCTTCTATGTAATTCCTTAAGAATACTAAGAAGATTGTATCTTGTTTGTTTATTTACAGCTTTCAGTAATTAATTTTCGCATTTGCACTTTTTTTTCTTTACCTTTCAGTCTTTACTTTCTGCAATTTACTTTTACGCAATAGTACTTTTCTTTCTTTACTTTTCAGTAATGAGGAGAAAACTCCCCCTGCTGGGGTAAAAGGTAAAGCTTTTATTACTAATATTTAGATTAATCTCCCTTAATTATAATATATAAACTATTTAAAACCTGACTTAATGAGGATACCGTCTTATGGTTGGTTGGTAATTATTGAAATTGATTTTAACCTGACTAACCTGGATACCACCTGATTGGTCGGTTGGTAATTAATTATTAATTTGAATTAATCAGGATACCGCCTATATGGTGGTTGGTAATTATCACGCAAAGTTTATATATTATAATAAGGGAGATATCTAAAAAAATAGTGATAAAAGTGGATCTTTTAACTCCAGCATTTTCTTTTATTGTATTTTTACAATTTTACTTTCCAGCATTTATTTTATTTAATTTCAGCATTTACTTTATGTCTTTTATTTTATTTAAGCTTTTACTAGCCGTAAATATGTGTCGTAACTAAACCCGTTATCTGGGGTTGTGATGAATTCCAATATCACCAGTTTATAAGGGGTTATTTATAGTTTGGGTAATATAAAGGTTTACTTATTAAGTCTTAAGCTTAATGCTTCTTGTTAACTGGCCAATAATAAGATTGATATGGTAAACTTAAAATAAACTTGACAAAAGAATTTTAGGTTTCAACCTTAGACTTCATATCCCACGATCTTCCTTGAGGATAGATAACCCTTTAATAGGTTTCTTTATAGGATAGACATATACCTGTCGGGCGGAGGTAACCACAATTGGAACTTAATCTTAATGAATCTAGGTAACTTGGTTGACATAGACATATGATTTAATTGGGTTACACTAGGTATTTGCATCTGACCATCGACAGAGACTTATGTAGAATTTCGTGTTCCAGGTTAGTAAACTAATATATTACACAAATATAAGATAACCACTTCATCTTTAAAAAGATATTGGAAAGATTCACAACCCTGGATAGTTTAATAATATTGAATTTTCTTTATTCTACTTTCGCGTTATTTCTTTTACGTGTTTTAATTTTAAAGTCACCACACAATCAAACAATCAATCCATTATATACTTGTAAAAATTTGGCTTCATAAATTAATAGCTTAGGTTTTAAGTCCTCGTGAGATCGATACTTTTTATACTACTTGAACGATACGTGCACTTGCGTTATACGCGTGTGATTAGGCACTGGTCAGTTCACTAGGGACACCTAGGGGTTTAAAGGCTTGTTACATACGTTACATGCAACCGTGATCCCTACGAAAGTGGCTTAGTTTAATTTTAATTTTTTAGCATTTTATTTTATTGTTTTGCTCGAGGACTAGCAAAATGTTAGGTTTGGAGGTGTGATGAGCGGAAAATATATCAATATTTACAGCCCTTTTTACTTAATATTTTGTATAGTTTCTCGAGTTTTATGAATGTTTTGATGTGTTTTAGTTTATTTTGTAGATAAAATAAAATCGGGACCAAATGGAATCAATCAGGACGAAATGTGGAACAAATAAGGGCAAAAACCGGACTTGACATTTTGATTTTGGAGATTGGAAACTTGAAATGGCGTTCTAACGAAGTATAATTTCGGAAATTTCAACTTTACGCAATTGTCGTATTTGGCCATAACGTTTTACTCTGATATCAGATTGAGGTTATTCAAGTTCCATATTAAAGAAGACTCAAAGATCTACAACTTTGAAGTTCATAATAATTTCAAATTCTGAAGTTTCCATGACCGAAATTGATAAAATATCCGGAAGTGTGTTATGTATAATTATTAAAGACATTTTCAAAACAAAATAATAATAATGAAAATTGTCAAACTTCCACCAAACATGCTTGCATGTTTGGTGGAGGATTTGGTGTCATGTTTGGTGCCATGTTTGGTGGAGCAATTGGTGGAGAAATTGGTGGAAGCCTTTAGATTTGCCTATAAATACGAAGCTAAACTTTGTAAATTTTTCATACTTTCTTTGGAGGAATTTCTCCTTGAAAACCTAAAGGAAATTGTCTTGTATATTTATTCAAGTTTTCTTGTATTTTCTTTTTATTTAATTAATAAAATTTTATGTGATTTCATTTACAACATGAGCAGGTAATCTAATTCTATTATGGTGAAAATGTGAAACTTTTAATATAATAAATTAGATTAATCTCCCTTATTTTAATTAAAATTTGGATTAATTAATTACCGCCTATATGGTCGGTTTTACATTTCAGATGTAGTTTCCGCCTATATGGTCGGTTTAGGTAATAACCTTGTTACCGCCTATATGGTCAGTTGGATTTAATTGAGACAAATGGAATTACCATTTTTATGGTCTGGTTAAATATAATTAACTAATCGGTAAGCATTGACAATAAGGGAGATTTCTAATTTTGAAATATTAAAAGTGGATCCTCTAACCCCCGGTATTTTCTTTCATTATCGTAATTTTATTTTTATTTATCTCCAAGTTATTTTTTATGATGTTTTGTTTATTTAAGTGTTTACTAATCTTAAGTATGTTTTGTAACTAAACATATTATCTGGGGTTGTGATGAATTACAATATCACCGGTTTATAAGGGGTTATTTTATATCTTGGGTAATATAAGGGTTTATTTATTAAGTCTTAAGGTTAATGCTTATTGTTAACTGGTCATTAATAAGATTGATCTGGTAAACTTAAAATAAACCTGACGGAGGAATTTTAGGTTTCAGCCTTAGACTTAATAGCACACGATCTCCCTTAAGGATTAGATACCTCTTAATAGATTTCCTTCCAGGATAGACATATACCCGTCAGACGGGGGTAGCCACAATTGGAACTTAATCTTAATGAATTCATGTAACTTGATTAACATAGACATATGATTAATTAGGTTACACTGGGTATTTGCATCTGACCATCGACAGAGGCTTTTGCATAATTTCGTGTTACAGGTTAATAAATCAATATATTGCACAAACATGAGATAATCACTTCATCTTTAAAAGATATTGGAAGGATTCACAACCTTAGATAGTTTAATAATATTGAATTTTCCTTTAATTTACATTCGTACTATTTTATTTACTTGTTTTAGTTTAAAATCATCCTCCAATCAACAACCAATCTATTAGATACTCGTAAACATTTGGCTTCATAAATTAATAGCTTAGGTATTAAGTACTCGAGTGATCGATACTTTTTATACTACTTGAGCGATACGTGCGCTTGCGTTGTACGTGTGTGATCACGCCGATCAAGCATATGAAGATTAAATTTAATCAATATTATGGAGAATTTATAAATTTAAATGATTTAAAAAGAAAAGAACAAAAAAAACTTGTTACGAATTACATTGAGATGCTTCTCATGAGCGAAAACTCCTTACACAGCCATCTTTGAACAACAATTTCACTTGGTTAGTCAAAATTTATTGTTAGTTTGTGTGTAGTTTTTTTTTGAAAGTACAAAACAAAATCAAAACAAAATATTTCTTTTACACACAAAATAATAACAAAACAAAATCAACATAAAAAACTTTTTTTTTTACAAAAAATAATAATACAAAAATGAAAATTTTTTTTTTAAAGAAAAGCATAACAATGAAATATAAAAAACTAAAACTATCTAGTTAACTATCTCATCCACCAACCAAATTGAGATATTGTTATTAATGTTTGAATAAGAAAAAATAGGGTTTAGAAGACATTACCTGATTAGTGTGAAATTGACAATTAAATTTATGACTATTTTAAAGGAAAAAATTACAAATTAATATTCAAATCTACTTTACGTTTATTGCCACGATAATTTAAAAAAATGAATTCTCGAATTTATAGTTAGGACGTTTGTGAATATGTATGACTTCACTTATCCAATGACTTAAAAAAAAAAGGCGTATGTTAGAGCATTCTGAAAACAACTGACCTCATTAAAATTACTTGGTCGGATCTACAATGATGCAAATCCATCGAAATGACCACTTCAATAATTATAAACAAACAGACAAAAGCAGTTTCCTTCATGGTGTCAAATAACATTAACAAGTGCACACTAACCATAGGGGGGTCAGGGTAAAGTCAAAAAGATAATATGATTAATCATTTTGAGGTAGGGTTCATGTGGATTAATTATATCCGAATGATAAAAAATTTACATAAACTCGATTTGAACCTGATTATATATATATATTAATTTTATTCCTAAAGGAATATATAATTACCTAGAGGTTTAGTAATAAAAAATATTATTTTATTTAGTTTCCGTTAGTTTAAGTGATATAAAGTTAAAACATACACTATATTAAATATTTAATAAATAGATATATAAATAATGAGAAATGATATAGATATAATTTCAAAAAAAAACTTTGTAGATTCTATGCAATGTTAGGAATATGCAAAGTCATTTTAAAAGTCTAAATCTTTATCGTCTTCTCCCCATGTATGTTTTATAAATACTTTGTTAAAATCTTTAGATACATATTTTATTTCACCATAAACCTTTAATAGAACATAATATATATTTTTTGTAAAATGTAAATACTTATTATTATATGAAGGTAAGTTTCTTAAGAATAGACCAAAAAAAATATTATAACTTATACAATATAAAGATTATTATTATTTATAACTGATTCAAGTTGGGACCAATTTTTTATTATTATATAATTATTAGAAGTTATTCCTATATAAAGTATTATTAAGTAGATGTTTGTAATATCTCGAGTTAACAGTTTCGAAAGATTTTCAGATCAAAGTTTAGGTCTCGGAATGAGACGATGTTGGGAAATAAGAGTTTATGTATTGAATAATAGGTTGGAATATCTAAAGTGGAGTCTTGTTTGATTAGATATTGTGAAATTCAAAAGAATTGGCTACGCGATTTTTAGATTCGAAAGAAGTTTCGATGTTTCGACTATCAATATAGCAAACGAACTCTGATTGAGCTGATTTTTGATCTGTTAGATCTTTCGAAGACGAAGAACTTTCATTTTGAACACTTTTCAAAATTTACGTCAAAAGTGCCTCAAAAACGCGAATTACAGGAGGAGTACACGTTCAAAGGACATATTTGCACATTCGCGGGGACCAGAGTGTAATTTTCAAAATTTTCTATATATATGCCCGATCATATTCATTAATCACAAAAGAACCAAAATTATTAAGCCTTGGCCAGACGACCCCCTCCCTTTATCACGCATCGAACACCAGTCAAGGTGGTCGGCCACCGATCACCGTCGGTTGGCTCACTGATGCAGAAAGGATCAGTCGGCCACCCCTTTCTCATGATGGCCGGCGGCAGCCCTAGAGGTGGCTGGAATTGCCGAGAAATGCGAAGAAATACGCGCACTTAGGTGTTCCAATCCTAGATCGTCGGTTCGTGCCACCCGCCAAATCGAAGCCCTCAGAGAGTACTATAAGGTTTTGGAGTTGGTTTCTCCGATCCGTGCTCGACAGCATACTAAATAAGGCAAAAACATTCGGATGAATAGTGACTCATTTTTCTCGGGAGCTCTGATTCGAATTTTGTCGATTCCTACACATTAATAGGGGTGTAGGGAGTCCGCTGGTACCCTCAGAATCTTGATAAGACATGTCGGTAAAAACTAACTATTTTGAAGTTTAGTGTATTATGTTCGGATGCTTCCAGTAGATTCATAGAGTTATATTGATGTGTATTATGTGAATTGAGCTTGAATATATAGTATGTGTATTATTGGTAGAATTTGGGTGAAATCATAGTGAATTGGATCGATCCGATAGGATTTACGAGTTTTCAGTAAAATCTAATTTCGTGTGACTGTGCTTTGATAAATGTAATGATATATATGAGTTAATTTTGATGATATGATATTGTTTGAGTGAATCCGGATAAAGTTTAAGGGTTCATGATTCTTCCGTAGCGTTTTCAGAAATATTTTTAGGAAAATTTTTGAAAACGCATGATTTGTGGAATTGAGCTAATAGGTTATTTTAGGACATTATATTATGATGTATTATGAGAATTTGAATGGTTTTGGGAGATATCGGAAAGATCTGGAATGTTCCTGATCTGTTCGTAATACTTTCTGTCTTTTCGGATGACTTTCGGGTTTTAGATCGGAAAGTGAATATGATGTGTTAGATTTATAAGTTAAATATTTGAGAATAATGAAATTGAAATATTAGAAATTTGATTTGGTTGTTCCGGGAAGATCCGGAAGTTTGTCATAGTTGAGTTGATAATTCCGCCTAACATCGATTCTAATCATTTCTGCCGTTTGTTTTGATAGATATGAATATGATCGGGAGTGTTTATGAGATCAGGTTAGTAATCCATGCAATGAATACTTGATGTATAATTTGTTTGTTTGATTCTTTGTCTCTATGGGAAATATATGCATAAGTTTAGCCGTATCAACCACCACGGGTTTGGGTTGGTTATAGCCACGAGTTTGGGTGGTTGGTACAACTAGACATTACAATTGGTAAAATATAATTTTGATACGATATGTCTATATGTTCATTCTGAGACTTATATGTGAGTTATTTATCAATGGTTGGTGATAGTATATGTGTGTGTATATATATATGTGTGTGTGTGTGTGTGTGTGTACGATATGATTTCTTTCAAATAGGTTTGTGAGATGATGTTACTGTTTTGCAAATGTAAGCAATTGTCAATGGATGACAGATTGATACGTATTACATGATAAGTTTGATATATGTATAGATGTCATTGATTGTTTGTCTTCTGAAATAAGTGATTTGCATGTCGGTTTTGAAAAGTTTTGCAAATGAACAAAAAGATTTTGACTCCAGTTTCGAGACAAGATAATTTTGCCATAATGTGGATTCTACGTTTTTACTGGGTTTTTCCCATCTGACTATAGCTGTTCTATTATCCTCTTTCGGCATGGTCCTATTTCGAACAATGTCCAATCAATGTGCGCGATCTGAATATTGGACACATGATTTTCTTTCGTCCAGAGAGTTAGTTCCTAGATGTCTGATATGGTTTTGTGAAACAAGGATTTTGAATTTGATTTCAATCATAGAAGATCAATTTTACGATTTACTGTAAATACTTTTATTTTTACTATTTTTGATATTTTTGATCTATGTTTTGATATTTTGATGTTTTGAATTTACGACACTTTCAATTTTCATATTTTTCTGATACTTCCAAATTTGTTTTCAAAGAAACTTTTGGTTTATGAATTTTTCTGAGAAAAGAATTCGTATAATTGGGCTTTTATATTTCGATTGGATCTTATACGACATGTTTTCCACCATGGTGTTTGTATGATGATTTTATTGATTTTAACCCTCAATGGCGCCTGTTCTGGGGTCCAGACCATTAGAAAATGGCTAAACCACTACCATTTGATGATATAGTCATGTCCGGATGTTGCCCGGTCTTTACGAGCGACTCGGGTTATGAACAACTGATTTGTTTAATGATTCTGGTTGTTTGGAAATTTCTGATTTCATAAAGATTTGTTTATGCATAAGTTGGGTTTTTATAAGACGACTATCATGTATTCTGATCTATGATGACTGTATGGAGTCTGTAATGTGATTTCTGGTTTTGATAATGAATATATTTGTCTGTAAGAAATCCGTATTATATCTCTTATTTCTGGTAAAGAATAGGTTTGTTTGTAAGGAATCCGTATTATATTTTATGTTTATGATAATGAATGTATTTATTTGTAAGGAATTTGCATTCTGATTTTCATATCTGCTAACAAATGAGATCAGCTTATGATATTTATATTCTGATTTTCGTTTCTGATTGTAGATGAAATTAGCTGTATAGGTCTTGTGATGTGATTTTCATTTCTGATAATGAGTTTCATTTGATTGTATAGAGATTGCTTGTGTGTTTTCTGTTTATGTTGCATGGGTGAGATTGAATTTTCGATATTCGTGTTAGACATGTGTGTGTGATTAGTTTGCTTATGATGATTATGATATGTTTGTTAGGAAGAAGATTTGGAAACCTGTATAATATATGTGTTCGAATATTCATATGTGTGTATGTGTAGATGTATATATGTGTGAATGCAACTCAAGGCTTGAACGTTTGAAGAAGTTTGGATATAAGAGTTCTGATTCGCATCAGGTAAATTTTCTAAGTATGTGTTTTCGAAAGACTAGACATTGTTTTAGAAGGGTAAAGAATAGTACGAGGTTTAAAGTTTTTCTGGCAAACAATTATATATGTGTATGTGTTTATTCATATCAAACTTGAAATTTATCCTTGTTTTTACTGATGCGTGTGGTTACTTACTGAGTTTTATAACTCACACCACATCGTTTGTTAGTTTTATAGGTTAGCAACCAAATTGATCAGCCATCAAGCTTTGGATGCTTATGTTCGTGACGAGGGATCACCCAAGTTACAGTCACCCACTCTAGAGTCAAAGGATATGTCGTATAAGTTTAACAATTGTGTTGGTTACGTTTTGTATCATGCAATGCACATTGTTATATGTATGTAATTAATGTATTGTAAGGTATGATAGTTTTGGGTGCGGAGTCTTGAATGATGATGATGTGTACTTGTTTTACCTTGAGTTGGATCAGAGTTTTTTTGTATATTTGTTGTCTATTACAGGTTGTGTTTTGGTGTTGGACTATGTTACAAGTTGTCCAGTTTTTAGGGTAAATCATGTCTGTTTCTCGTTAGATTTGTGGCTCATGGAAATGGGTTATTCATGCCTTTTGCTGATAATATCCTGCCTTTGGCGGGATGTTACAATGTTCTACTTATATACTTTTGCCGCAAATAAAAGAAAGTTTTGTGGGTTAATTGTAATTTTAACCGGACTGATATAATATTTCATTTCTTTAATTTGCGTTGTTTAAATCTGACAAATAATAGTGGATGGGTTCATTGGTTCTACAAATAATTATGTACAAGACGAAAATAATAGAATCTGCCCACAATATAACCTCAGAGTATTGGCTTTGCACTTGAAGACAACAAACCAATTTTGTCTCTTCCTTCGTCTCCCATAACCACAAGCAACAAATACAGACCCCCAAATCCAGCGAGGCAAGCCTCAAAAAATGGATATTATCATTTTTTTTTCACTAGAAGATTAATTTATATATGAAAAAAAATTTAAAATTTTTAAAATTTTAAAAAAGATTAAATTTACATCTAAAATTTCGTCAATATATTCAATTTTTTAATCCAAAATTTCATTCAACTTATTAATTTATACTTAAAAAATTTCTGTCATTATCCTAATTTATTCTATATTAATTGAAACTTTAAATATAAAATTGAACTTATTTAAAATTTTTAAATTTTTTTATACGTAAATCAACATAAATGCAGAACACGAAAGAATTTGAGTACAATGAGGGACCCTTTCAGGAGTGACCCCAGTCAATACAGGCAAATGATTAGAGCCATGATTCAAAATTAAGTCTCAATTCTTAATAATAATTGTGCTAATTTCAAAACTGCATTTTAAGTACTTGCTTAATGCTTATGACCCCAAAACTCACGCCCACCGGATCCTTTTTTGTTTTTTCCTCCCTCGGGTAACAGATAATTTCATGCAAGGTCCAAACGTGCCTGTTTGCGCAATTTTCTGCCTGAAGAAACGTGTAAGGTTCAAATCTCCTGAGACAAAGTCTCAGCAAGGGGTGTTTGATTAAGTGAATAAACCCCAAGGGGCACAAGCACACAAATAACAGTCCTAAAGATTATAAAACTACGAAATAAAAAATAAGATGCTCGTTTGAGTCTTCATTTGATCGGGGCCCTTCTCTTCGCATGAGTGAGCCTTTTATAGTGGAATTTGTAAACTGCTCGGACGGTTTCCGTTCATAACTTCTCTGCAACCGCTATATCACGTCTTCAACCGCTGCTTGATCATAGTGGGAACTGCCAGATTGTGTGCAATGAACTACCAAGTCGTGGGTGATATTGTCTCAACCGTTTAAATCGTGAGATCAACCGCAGAATGCGTTCAGTCGTCCTGACTCTCTGAGTCGTCCTAGTTGTTGGGCGACCTCCCTGACTGCTCTTCTCGTCCTCGTCCTAGGTTCGAATCATCCTGTGGAGTGATACCTGCTCGTCCTACTTGCTTTTGTCCTTTACTGACTCCTTCGTTCTAGGGTGACGTTCTTTTGTCAACAATTGTCCCCCAAATTCACCTTGATTAAGTTGGAAGTGAAATCGAGGTGAATTTTTCAATTTGGGTAGTCAGGGTGATAAACGTCGGCCTAAAAGTCTTTGCTTTATTGCTTTTCTCGGGCCGCCCTTTATGTTCCCTATATGAGCTCATCACTTCTTCAATAAATGTGCGACCTTTCCCAATATGTTTCATCATGACGCCCATTAATGAGCCGTTTTTCACGTCATTTCAATGTCCCCCTTCGTCACACGTCACCTTCATTCCTTCACATCGAATCGTATCCCAACACCTGTATGGGGCGACTCCTCATTCTTTTCATTTTCCCGTCGTTTCCTTCCTTCGACGATTTGGGTTGCGACACCTGTCCCAGGATGAGCTTTTCATCTTTGTATATAAGGGGTTAGCTGCTCTTGTTTTCACTTTACTTTCCATTCTCTTTGCGAAATTCCCTTCATTTTTACTCTCAACCTTCAGCATTAATGGCGTCTTCTTCCTCCACACCCAAAACAAGTTCTTCTACTTTTGGCGATTACAAGATGGCCTTAGGTGACTCCTTCGTGAGTGCCTTTGGTGTCCATTGTTAGGGTTGGTTCTCCAAGCGCCAATTTTGTTATGTATTTCTATGTAAATACTAATGTAACGTTTTATTATGAATAAAATGAACAATTTCTTTTATATAACTTCTTTTTTAATATGGTAAAGACGTAACCGACCTTAGAATGATTAGTTATGATACTGTTGCAAAAGCGTCGCAACTGACATTGAGTTGTATCATGATGTTGTCATTCTGTCTAAGGTTTACACTACTTGGTCAGTAAAGTAAACCCGTAGAGACTGGTACATGTCGTATATTGGAATCTTGGATTCCGATGGTTTCTCAGGGAACCATGAGTCTTGGAGACTCGTATAGACGTGTAGGTGTTTATAGCGGATAAACATTGAACGACTCACCGAAGATTCTTAATGGATGGTACACCAACGTCAATAAGAATCTTCTCGAGTTGAGTGAGCATAGTGATTCTTTGACTTGAGATACCACTGTGGATATCTGAGTTATCCTCCACACTTAGATGGCAGTCACGTCACCGATCTATTTAGATCAGACCTCCGCTTGTTCGTTGGGTGTGGACTGATGCTCAGAATATCCTGTGTGTATCAAGATAGGATCCGTCAGCTCTGTGTACGAAGTATAGGTATTCAATATGGAATTAGCAATCTGTTAAATCCATGGGCCCGTGGTACACTGTAGAAATTATTTCTAAGTGTTATTTGAGGGATTGCTAATAGAAAGGTCGACGTGATTATATCTATAGAGATTTGACGTTTGTATATATATCTATGGATTAATCCAGATACCTGTGACGGAGGGATTATACGTATGTAGTGACCTCGACCTGTATGATTCAGTGAGTTTATCCGTGTTCGTCATAATTTACGGGTGGGTGAATTATATACACGTAATTTGATTTCGTGACGGATATGCCTGAATCTAGAGAGTCTCACTAATGAAATTTACTGGTAGAGCACTAGGACAACTGTTATGAATAATACTGATTATTTATAACTCGTTTAATGGTTAAACGAAAAATACATGCAATCGGGACCTATCGGTCATTTCCAATATTGATGTGTATTTTATTTAATACTTGATTTTATTAAATACACATTAATAAAAAATCAAATTGTGATATTTGACTTATATCATTGATATATATATATTTGAGATATTTATTGTAAATATAATACATATATTTAAGATATTTAAATTTATTAATTAATTATTTAATTGTTAAATAATTAAATTAATTTATAAAATAAATATCTTTAGTAATGATTTCAACTTTATGAAGTTGGAAATGGCTTATTCTAATTGGAACACATTTTGACAACTTTATTAAAGTTAAAGTGTTACTTTAATTAAGCCAAAATGTGTCCCAATTGAATTAATACAAAAATAAAGTAATTGTTATATTTTTTTTGGTTGAAAAAAACGGCAAGTTGGAATTGTGATACAAAATTGGTTTTGTTTCATTTTTTCAACACTTAGACAACATCAACAAAAATTACAAAGAGAGAATTGAGAGCATTTTGAAAGAAAAAGGAAAACAAAGGCAAAAATTGGATTTTGTAAGTTATTTTCTTTCTTCTTCTTCATGAAAAATTGTTTCATAATTCTTGGCTTCAATTGTGGAGTTGAGATAATGCCTCTACTCTTTTAGTTTGTAATTAAATTTGTTGGATGCTTGTTGGATGTGTTTAAGCATGTAAAATTAATTTATTTGCTTAATAATTTAATTAAGCTTAATAAATTAATTAGAAAATTAAAGTCGCTATTCTAGAGTTAATTAGCCATTCATAATTAGCCTAGAATTATTCTTGATTAATTTCATGATGGTGAGAATTAATTGGTGTGGTAATTTGAAGATTAAAGTATTGAATTTCATTAATTTAGTGTAAATTGTTTAATTTGAGTGATTTATGAAATTAGGGTTCTTAACCCACTCAAATTTTGGGGGTTTTCATATATATGCTTTAATTTGATCTATATTTAATGCATGCAAAATTTGGGATTAATTGGATTTGATCTTGATGTATTTTGAACAAATTTGGTCAAATTGTAATTAATTAAATTCTGGGTTGTTTTGTAAATTCTGGAAAATTCTAGGCAGTGGCGCAAATCTGAAAACGTTTTATGGTTTTGTAGCAAACTTGTAAAAATTATTTTGGGATTAATTTGGAATTAATTAAATATGTAATTGACATATTTAAAACTAAAATAATTAATTTGCAAAAGATTGAGGTAATTTTATAATTAAAAGAAATATGATTTCTTAAGTTATATTTCATAATTTAAGTATTGGTTAATTAAATAAATAAGTTTATTTAATTGTTCCAAGAAAAAATTTTGAAATCGGAGAAATCGTTTTTCCGCGTTCCGCTGCGCTAACCTTGTAATTCCCAATAAAACCCCAACATCCATGTCCTTAACGAGAACTACGGTCAGTGTACTCTAGGCCCCATTTTTGTTGATGACAATGCCATTGCCACGGCCCCTTTGGCTCAGTTGTTTCTTTCCACTTCTGGCCTCCCTTTTTCAGAGCCACTAAATGTTTCTCCCTTGGCTCAATCTAATCCTATCCACACATGGCCTAAACACGATTCCTCATTTGAGATCTGGTTCCAACGTATGCTACTTCATGCAGATGCCCACACTTTTCTTGAGGAACATGGCTTCCTTTCGTTTATCGAACTCTCATTGGCTTTGCCCCATTTTGACCAAAACATGTTTCCTATCTCACTACTTTTCTGGTCCTCTGAATACATCTTTCCTGCTGGTCCCTTCACCATCACTCTTCGCGATATCGGTGCTCTGACTGGGTTGGCCCCTCTGGGGATGACCATTTCGGCTGGTACAACTTTTCACTTTCCCATTCCTTCAATGGACTCTTCGTCCTTCTCGTCTTACTCCGCTTTCCTTCGTGCGTTTTCCAAATCGGTCGGTCCGGTCTCAATACTGGAGCGTACGACCTTATTCATTATTGGGTTTGCAAGTACATCATTTGCGTGCCAAGCCAGAAACCCGTGGCGGGTTACCTCTCCATCTCTTCTGACCTTGTCAATGGTCGTCGTTTGGACCTGGCATCCTTTTTGTTGGCCGTCATTTATTGAGGGTTGGTCGTTCTTCAAAAATAACTTTGGTCAGGGGCTTCGCCAATCGCCTCTGGCCCTCTATGGCTCGTCCAGCTTTGGCTTAGAGCTTACTTCCTTATCTTCGGTTCAATCGAGTCAAATCATTCATATCCTTGTGCTGGTCTTTTGTTTGCCCAACTTCGGCCAACCTCTTTCCTTCCTCGCACTGTTTTTGAATACTTCTACACCCTTTCCTGGGTTCCTTCTTTCTTCCCTTTTGTCTTGGGTGCCAATCCCTCTTTCGTTCATGACATCCCTGAGTCAGAAGAGGATGAATCAATTCATCACATATGGCGCAAGTTTTTATGCATCCGTGATTTGATTCATGACATCCTGACCAGGGCCAACGGTAAAGCCGGAGTGGAGGTTTATTCGCCCAACTTTACTGCCCGCCAGTTTGGTCTCGTTCAAGGATGGCCTCTTCCATTTTTCCAAACACGTTCTGCTTCATCAGACCTTTTTAGAGTTCTTTCGCTCTCGGATATAGACCAAAGTCTATCAGAGACCCATTATTTACTATCATCATTTGTTGCAACCTCTTTTTCCACTTGTACGTCGGTCCATTCTTTCTTTGACCATTTTTGGCCATCTGGCCGTGAGAGTATCTTTCATTTTCCTTCTGAAAGAGTTTTATAAGTTCTGTATCTTGTGCAGGTGTTTAGGACGGAGCCACCTTCCGCCATGCCCGAATCGACTCAGGCTCTAGAGCCCGAAGCTCACATGGTTGAAGATTCACCTGAGGTTGAACCTACCGTAGTCTCGATCGTTCAACTTCCATCAGATGATGACGAAGCGGCCGAGGCTCCAATCACATAACAACTGCCAGAAGAGGGCGAAACAGCTGCTACCGATCCTTCACCTGGAGCCGACCCCCAAGGTACGGAGCCAAGTATAGAATTTGACCGATCACGCCCTTTTGTTGAGGAAATTTCGAGAGACCATCCTCTATTTGAATGCCCCTCTTTGGACGATCATGTGCCAATTGTGCAGGATCCGGATGACGAGCCTGATGTGCCAGAACCTAGTTGGCCGAATGACGGGCCTCATTGGCATCATCTCAAATGGCTTTACCCCTTGGTACGCAGAATGGCCGCCACAGGGCTAAGGGGGAGTTGTAGGGATGTAGACGGCCTTTTAGTTTGGCCGAATTAGAGTTATTAGAAGAGGCTCGGTCTATGTACAAAGACGATGTACTTCATCGCATTTATGAAGATGGGGAGGTTGTTCATATTTCTGATTCTTCCGATTCTGATTCTCCTGCAGATGTTCAGCCAACAACTACACCGTAAAAATCATCGCCACGGGCAGCATCTCCGGACCCCCAATGCCGACTTCGTCCCCGCACAGCCGTCATCTTCAGCTCCACCATCCATGCCTCTTCAGCCTGCTTCTCCTGATCCTTCGATCCACCAAACGGCTACTCCTGAACGACCGACATATGCGGCTCCATCGTCCATGTCTCTTCAGCCTGCTTCTCCTGATCCTTCGATCCACCAAACGGCTACTACCGAGCGGCCGTCATCTTCGGCCCCTATTTCCTCTCTTCTTCGAGCGTCATCTCCTATTCCCTCAGTCCAATCTCCTAGGGAAGAACCGGTGTTGCCAATGGAATCCCTATACCTTCTGTTGCTGAGCCGTCCAGTTCTGCTCATTGGCCCGAAACTGTAAGTGATTTCTCCTTATCCTCTTTCTCCTTTTTTTTTTAGTTTTTTGTATATTCTGGTGTACTAACTTTGATCATTTTGTATTCAGTCGTCAAATCAATTTTTACAATCCATCCAAGATATTTTAAGCGATCTGGACCAGTTAGCCTCTGCTTCGTCATTGCCTCCCCTATCTCCAGCCCAGGCTACATTAGACTTGGAGGCCCTTCGAGAGGTTCTCGGCCAATATGCATCGCTCATGAAAAATGACATCAGCCAAGCTGCCTTGCTAGAGAATATGCTTACGTTGGAAAAAGCATCCTCCGAGCTAGACCGACTGCTGAGTCTTCCTATTTTGCCTATTTCAACAGAAAACTGACTCTCTCTCCAAGACCTGCACAGCAAGGTCCCGACCCTTATTCTTCGTCATCGGACCATACATAGCCAGAAGGCCGGGCTGCGCGCATCAATAACTAAGAAGGACAAGCTTCGAGACACTTTGAATTGGTTGAAGAATGAGACTCCTCCATTGATAACCTTCGGCAAGCCATAAGAGAATCTACGGACGAAATGGTTATCGAGGAGTCTTTGCTCTGTTGGATCTAGAACGACAATTACAGGATATCCAGCGCCAGATAGAGGAAAGCAGCATGAGGAGAGATGCCAAGAAGAGAGGGCTTGCCTCTCTGGTAGCTGAGGCCATTACTACTATGGCCGAGTTCAGGGATCTGGCCCGAGTTGATTTTGAGAAGGGCTTGGCCGATCTAGTGAGGGCCGATACTAAGATGCTGAGAGAGTGGCGGAACCTGGGGGAGAAGTTCTCGCTTCTGAAGGATTCGCCTGACGAGCTTCAGCGATCTTCAGCCAGCCAATAATTATGTAATAATGTATGACGTTTCTTCGTCCAAACGTTGTACTTTTTGAGGACGTTTTCGTCCTGTGTTAATGAAAATACATTCTTATAGTACTTAGCTTTGTCCTTATTGCAAAGACACTACGTACTCGTGCTCCCATAATGAGGGCACATATTTTTTCAAGTATTTACCGTTTATCACCCTAACATGTATTTTTCCATTCAAATTTTTTAAATGATAGGCCCAATTTGGTAATACGTTTTTTTACCTCGAATGGGCCTTCCCAATTAGGCGACCATTTTCCATATGCCAGATCTTTGGCACCAAGTGGCAATATAGTTTTCCACATTAATTCGCCTTTTCTGAACGATTTAGCCATGACTCTCTGATTATATCCCTTGGCCATTTTTTTCTTTTGCGCTTCCAAACGATTTAAGACATCGCATTTAATGTCATCTAATTCCAATAAATTTTGGATCATTGCTTCGCTGTAATCCTCCATTGTCAATTCCTTTTGGAACATCACCCTAGTGGATTCAATATTAACTTCAACTGGTAATACGACCTCTTGACCATATACTGATTGAAATGGTGTGATCCAGGTACTCGTTCGCGGTGACATCCTATATGCCCATAGAGCCTGATCCAAACACTTGTCCCATCGCCTGGCATTGTCCATTACCATTTTCCGAATAAACCCTTTAAGGGTCTTATTGGACGATTCTGCCTGACCATTTGACTGGGGGTAATATGGAGTAATGTTTACTAGCCGGATCCCGTATTCGGCCAGGAAGCTTTTTACCTTTTCTTCATTTAACGAAGTACCATGATCCACCATTATTGTTTGTGGTATACCGAATCGGTGAATGATGTTCTCTTTTATGAACTTGATAATTTGCTCTTGAGAGATCTCCACTACCGGAATTGCTTCCACCCATTTGGTAAAGAAATCTGTGGCGACGATAATGAAGGTGTGTCTCTTGCTAGATGCAGGATAGATTTTTCCTATCAAATCTATCGCTCATCCTATGAATGGCCATGGTTTAATGACGGGGACCATTTCGGTTGCTGGTGCCCTCTGAATGGGCCCATGCTTCTGACAAGCAACGCACCCTTTGGCATACGATACGCACGACTCTCCCATTTTCGGCCAATAATATCCACTCTGTATGATTAGCCACCTCATCTTTATTCCGGCCTGGTGAGCCCCACAAACGCCTTCATGTATTTCGGCCATAATAGTTCTGGATTCTGATGGCCCTACACATTTCAACAACAGACCGACTTGGCATTTTTTATATAACACATCTCCCGACACCACATAGTTAAAGGCTTTGAGTTTCAGCCTTCGATCTTTCCCATTTTTGGGCTGTCTTAAAAATTCTTTGATCTCTCTTCTCCAATCGTCCTCATCTTGGACCTCAACGGTCATGACATCCGTCACCCTCTTTCTTCTCATCAGGGCTGGCTTGACCTCTTCTGCTCCTATATATACCATCTATGCTTGTCTGTTTATATCCTGAGGCCGTTTGGGCCAAATTGTTGGCCACTTCGTTCTTCGCCCTTGGAACGTGTTCTAGCTCCGCATAGTCAAATTGATCTAGCAACTCTTTGGCTACATCTGATAGTGCCATGACTGATGGGCTCTGGCATTTAAAGGCTCCTGTCACCTGTTGGATTACTAGTTACGAATCTCCTCTAATGGACACGTGTGTTACTCCCATATTGAGGAGTACTTCCGACCCAAATATCAAGGCCTCGTATTCAGCTTGGTTGTTGGTGCAATATTCGTCCAACCTGATCACAAAACGGAATGATTCTCCCAATGGACTGACTAAGACTATTCCTATTCCTGCTCATTTCGTCATGCTAGATCCATCAAAATACATCATCCATGGTTTTAAACTGCATTCATCTAATTCCATTTCCATTTCTCTAATGGTACTCAAACATGGGTGATCAGCTAAGAAATCTGCCAATGCTTGATTTTTTACAGCCTTTTGAGGTTCATGCCGTATATCGAATTCTGATAATGATAATGACCAGAAACCAACTCTTTGATGCAAAATAGGACGAGAGAACATGTACTTTATTATATTAACTTTGGTAATTAAGTACACTGTAGTCGGCCTAAGGTAGGTTCGTAATTTAGTACATGTAAAATATAAAGTCAAACACAATTTCTCCATTGGAGAATAATTACATTCATATTTCAGCAATTGTCTGCAGATATAATAGATAGCTCTTTCGACATCCATGTCATCATCTTGCGCGATCATCCCGACTATGGATTGCTCTTCGGCTGATATGTATAACTTCATTGGCCATCATGGCATGGGGGTACCATCACTGGCGGCTGTGATAAATATTTCTTCAAGCTCTCGAAAGCCTTTTCATGTTCTTTGGTCCAGACGAACTCATCCGTTTCCTTTAGCTTCAATAGAGACGAGAACACTTTAGTTTTTCCTACACAGTTAGAGATAAATCTTCTTAAGAAATTAATTTGCCCTAGAAATCTCTGCAATTCTTTCTTATTTCGGGGCGACTTAGCTTCAGTGATTGCCCGAGATTTATTGGTATCAATCTCAATTCCCGTTGGTGTACTAGAAAACCCAGGAAATTTCCTGCACAAACCCCGAAAGCACATTTGGCAGGGTTCAACTTCAATTTAAATTTCCTCATGCTCTCAAAAGCCATTGCTAAGTGGCTAAAATATTCATCCATGGTTACAGACTTAGCCACTATATCGTCCACATAAACCTCTACAAATTTGCTGATCATGTCATGAAAAATCAGATTCATGGCCCGCTGGTACGTGGCACTAGCGTTTTTTAGACCAAATGGCATCACCACTGATTCATAACATCCTAAAGAACCTGGGCACCTAAAATCCGTTTTATGTATTTCGCTCTCGGCGATATAGATCTGATTGTATCCCGCGTATCCATCCATAAAAGAGTACACCTGGTACCCCGCTATGGAGTCTATTAGGGAATCCACTGTCGGCATGAGGTATTGATCTTTTGGTGTGGCCAAGTTTAAATTCCTAAAGTCTATACATATTCTTAGTTTTCCATTCTTTTTCATGACAGAGATGATATTTAACAACCATTCTACGTATCTGGTCGTCCTAATGAATTTTGCCTCCAAAAGGCGTTCGACCTCTTTCTTAATGTCAGGCATGACATTGGGTGCAAACCTCAGGGGAGGTTGTTTATACGGCCTATGGTTTGACATAATTGGAAACCTATGTTCTACTAACGTTCTATCTAAACCAGGCATTTCATTATAGTCCCAAGTAAAATAATCTTTATATTTTTGTAACAAATGGATCAGTTTTTCGCGTACTTAGGCCTCTAGTTCCTTGCTGATGTAGGTGATACGTCTATCGTCCTCACTTCCCATATTTACCTCATCCAACACATCATGTACCCTTGTGATGCTCGCCTTATGCCGCCCATTCAGAGCGTATTCTTCTTCTTCCATTTGTTGTTCGGTCTTGTGACTCCCTTCCACCAAACAATCTACCCCGCATGCCTCTCTTATTCTGTCTTCTGTCTGGTGTGCTAACAATTTATCCCTTAAGGCCGAAATAGCGGCCTGAGCTTCAGCTTCATCTTCTCGTTTCGCTACATAGGCCATTAAGTTGGCCCTGGTGGCCGCGAGTGTGGCTTGTTCTTTACTTTGTTTGTTCTTCTTCATTTGAATTACTGTGCATTGGCTATCCAAAGACCACTGTGGTTGGCCTTGTTTGCGCAAACAAATCATTTAACAGACTTGTGGGGTATGGCTCGTCATTTTGAGCCACAATGGCCGAATTTCTCCTTCATTTAGAACTCTGGTCGGCCCGTAATTTCCCTCGTACATGAAGTATTCGGCCGAATTTATTTCTGCAGCGAAAGTCTGTTATCGACATGTACTATTTCCACTTCATCTCTCTGGTTCCAGAAAACTAGGCATTGATGAAGGGATGAAGGAATGCATCGGCTGTCGTGGATCCAATCCCGTCCTAAGAGCATGTTATATGTGGTTGGTCCATCTATAACGAAGAACACTACTTTCTTCGTAGTGCTCCCTACTTGCAAATCAAATGGCACGACCCCTTTGGCCGTTGTCGCCCCTCCATTGAAACTTGTGAGCACCACCTCTGTAGGGATGAGATCGCCTTCTGACTTTTCTAAACGTCCTAACATCCTAAACGAGATTGCATTGATGGCCGCTCCATTGTCAATCAATACTTTGGTGATGGGTATCCCGTTGGCCTTTGCTTTTACATACAATGGCCGCAGGTGTTTCATCATTTATGGTGGTGGTTTTGAGAATATCACTTTCCCTGATAGGCCTACCTCCATTGTTTGTTTGTTCCCGGCATTGGCCTGAGGTATTTCTCCCTCCATGTCCAATCTAGAAGGTGGTAATGTGACCGGCACATTGTCAGAGACATTATTGATGACCAGTCTTCGCTTTTCTGCCTTGGTAATGGTCCGTTTTATTTTGGGCGTTCCATATAGGACGAGGTATGGGGATTGTCCCAAGTCTTCTCCTAGCGTTCTGACTGCAAGGTTTCCGGCCTCATACAATTCCTTGAAAAGCCGATTCTGTGATATTCCATTTCTTCGTGCTTCAGTCTTGATGTCTATTTCTTCTTCTATGTCAGTCATTTCCTCGTCCGAAGCCTCTCTGTCTGTTATCGAGAGTGCTATAAATTCTGTTTCATCACCATTATAGACATCTTAGTTATTTCCAGACCCTTCACTGTTGTCCCCCTTGAATTTTTCGGACAACAAGTAATGATTAGCCACAACCGGTGGCATACTGCCAAGCTGAATGAAAATAGGCGGTTCTTCGTCGTCTGTCTCGTCCCATTTTTGTCTATCAAACTTGGTACGCTCATCATAATTCGTGGTTGTCCCTTTTCTGTCGTCACTCTCTTTATTATTCACATCTGGTTTCTCCCTATGGCCTGTGGTGACTTTCATTTCGCCTTGTTGGCGCATCATACGGCCATAATTTCTCTAGTGTCGTCTCAGTTGCGTCCTTGTCATTTCGTCCACAGGAGGGTAGTTCCTTCTCAGACGTTGCTCCGAATATGGCCTCCGGTATGAATTCCATACGTTGGGCCGATAAATTTTCGGCCTAAATAGCCTTACGTTTTGGACGAAGTTTGAATTCTCACCGTAGAACCTTGGCGCGAAGGTCCTCGGTTGCTATGCTACTGGCTCCTTCTTTACTGGCCTTTCACACGTATCTTCCAACTCCCTCATCCACTATATACTGTTCTTGCACCGTGCACACATATTTGGCCGATCCTTCCCTTCTTGCGATGTTTTGATCATTTCCAGAGCGCTCGGACGATGACAGTCCTGATCTTCATCTAGAACCAACTTGAACTTTGGCAAGTTAATTTTGGTAAGGTCCGAGTTTATCATGTTTAATTCTATCGGCTTTGGAAAAGGGTTGTCGTCCACCGCCATCTTTTTTTCGAACATTATTCGTCCAGATTCTATGGCATCCTGTAAAATATTCCGAAAAACAAGACAATTATTAGATGAGTGGGACCATGCATTACGCCACTTACAATATTTTTTACCACTGATTTGCTCGGCGTTTGGCAATGTGTGGTGATCGCTCAAACTAATTTGCTTGTCTTTATATAATTGATCGAATATGGCATCGAATTTCGTGATATCGAAAGAGAAGTTCCTACTCTTTTTATCGTTTTTTCTTTGGCTTGGGGTTCAGCCCACGCCTTGTAAACGTACGGCTTCCCTTTAACCAATTCGGCCAAGCATAATTCGGCTTTCATTTCGCCTATTTCATAATTGATGTTCCTGTAATAAGTTCATTTGCTAGAATTTTTCATTTGTTCCTCCTCTCTTAATAACTGTTCATAACGCACCACACTAGTGGTGAGTTGTGGGAGATCCCAAAATTCACGATCTGAAATTTCTTTTTCAGATCGAAATTTAGACAGCTTTGGGCGATTCTCACAAATTTTTTTTCTGGCAAAGGCACGTAACATCGGCCTCTAGCCACTTTGAACCTTTGTAAGAACGTCTCGGCCCATTAACCTGGTAACTATCTCAAGTTTGCCAAATCGGCCAAGGCCACTTCAGATTCGGCCTTGTAGAATTGCGCATGGAACAGTTGTTCCATTTGTTGCCAATTTTCTACCGAGTTGGGTGGCAAGCTGACATACCAAAAGAAAAATACTCCTGACAGTGAGCCGTGGAATAACCTCAACTTATGGAAATCATTTGTTTCTCCACATTGAAGGGTAAATCGTCTTATGTGTTCCATGGTAGAAAGTTCCCCAGATCCTCTAAACAGAGAAAAGTCTGGTACTTTGTAATTTCTAGGCCACGGATATGCCACATCGATCCAATCTGGATATGGCTTCCGATACCTTGGCCGAATTGGCCGTACCCCCAGACCGAATTGATTTTGAAGAATCTCGGTCATCAATTCTCTCAACATGTCATTGCCATTTAATGGCATTGCTATGGGTGGCGGTTGTGGTCCTCTCACAAGTGGGACATAGTCGTGATTCTGCCCCTGAGAAGCCTGAAGACCTTGGGGCAACACCACTTCATGTTGTGCCATATTTGGCCCTTGGTGTAGGTTTGGCCCTAGATGTGGGCTATTGCCCCCAGGAGTTATTCCCCCTGGAAATCGTAGGGACAGTGACCCCTTACAGAGGAATATTGATCGGCGTAAACACACACGTATAACGCAAGCGCACGTATTATTCAAGTAGTATAAAAATATCGATCCCACGAGGACTTAATATCTAATCTATTAATTTTATGAGGTCAAATGATTACTAGTATCTAACAGGTTGTTTGATTGATTAAAAATGGTGATGATTCTAAATTTAAAAAAACAAGTAAATAAAATTGTTCGAAAGTAGGTTTTAAGAAAATTCAATATTAAAAACTATCTAGGGTTGTGATTTCTTCCAATATCATTTTAAAGATGAAGTGGTTATCTTAAAGTTGGGTAATATATTGATTTATTAACATGGAACACTAAACTATGTGAAAGCCTATGTCGATGGTCAGACACAAATACCCAGTTTAATCCAATTGAACCATATGTCTATGTCAACCAAATTATTTGGATTCATTAAGTTTAAGTTCCAATTATGGCTACCCCCGCCCGACAGGTATATGTCTATCCTGTAAGGAAATCTATTAAAGGGTTATCTATCCTCAAGGAAGATCGTGGACTATTGAGTCTAAGGCTGAAACCTAAAATCCCTATGTCTAGTTCATTTTAAGTTTCCCAGTTCAATTTTATTAATGGCCAGTTAATGAAAAAGCATTAAGATTAAGACTCAATAAATAAATCTTTATATTACCCAAGCTATAATCTAACCCCTTATAAACCGGTGATATTGGATTTCATCACAACCCCAGATAACTGATTTAGTTACCACACATAACTAGAGCTAGTAAAAACTTGAAAATAAAAGACATAAAGTAAAAATGCGGTAAAGTAAATACTGAAAAATAAATGACGGAAAGTAAATGCTGAAAGTAAATGCTGAAAGTAATTACTGAAAAGTAAATGCTGAAAGTAAATTACTAAAAAGTAAATGCTGAAAGTAAATTGCTAAAAGTAAATTGCTGAAAAGTAAATGTTAAAAAGTAAATGCTGAAGGTAAATTGCTGAAAAGTAAATGCTGAAAGTTAAAGAAAGAAAAATATTGTGCGTAAAAGAAAATTACGGAAAGTAAAAACTGAAAAGTAAAGAAAAGAAAGTGTGAAAGCGGAAATTAATTACTGAAAGCTATAAATAAACAAACAAGATACAATCTTCTTAGTATTCTTAAGGAATTCCTTAGAAGAAAGTATGAATTTTACAAATGAAATGACTTGGTATTTATAGGCAAAATTTTACCTCCATCAAATCATCCACCAAATCAATTATTAATTGCTCCACTAATTGCTCCACCAAATCCATTATTAATTGCTCCACTAATCTCTTATCATGTTTGGTGATGATTTGATAATTTTTATTATTTATTTATTAATTTATTTTTTGCTTTGAAAATGATTGAAAGTGACTTTAATAATTACACACAACACACTTCTGGATGGTTCATCAATTTCGGGCATGAAATCGTCAGAATTCGAAATTTTTTGTCTTTCACAGCTGTAAATCCTTGAGTCGTCTTTAATCTGGAACTTGAATCAGCTCAATCTGATATCGGAGTAAAAAGTTATGCCAAAAATACGACAGATGCGCAAAATTGGAATTTCCAAAACTGCACTTCGTCAAAAACGCCCTTTCAAGTTTCCAATCTCCAAAATTAAAATATCAAGTCCAATAATTGCCCTTATTTGACCCATATTTCATCCTAAATGATTTCATTGAGATCCGATATTATTTTATCTGCAAAATAAACTAAAACACATCAAAACGTTCATCAAACCCGAGAAACTAAATAAAATATTAAGTTAAAGGGGCGGTAAATATTGATATATTTTCCGCTCATCACACCCCCAAACCTAATATTTTTCTAGTCCTCGAGCAAAACAATAAAATAAAATACAAGAAACAATTAAAATTAAACTAAGCCACTTTCGTAGGGATCACGGTTGCATTTAGCATATGCAACAAGCCTTTAAACCCCTAGGTGTCCCTAATGGACGAGTTATAGTCTCATGAGGGCTTACAGCAACGATACCCACAAACGTTTTACAAAAGTAAAAAGGTAGTGAAACTAATGCACACAAAAGCAAAAAGACAAGAGAAAATAGAATAAAGAAGTTAGTGACTAATCAGGTGAAACTTCTACTCCAAATCAATAGTTGTTTTGTTTCATTCTAAATTACCGAATAAGTAAATTCTCCAATTATTTTTACCATTCTCCATATACACAGTCGACAAAATATTAATCAACTCATTTTTTCCCACAACAGTCATAAGTGCAGTTGATAAGAGAGTAATATTTTTGTCCTAAAGCTCTATCAGATTTCACACCTTTTTGTAGCAATGGAATAATTTTTCTGGTTTTTCATATTTTTTCTTTGATTTTTCTCTATTTTTTATTTATATACAATATCTTCCATCTATGTAGCGAGTGTTGGGTCGGTGGCTCCCAAACCAGTTGGCTTTAGGGCACCAGGTGTTAAGACACCCCTACGAACTTAATTACTCAGACTTCAGATATATATATTTTTGCAGCATCTTTGATCCATGTAACGAGCTTTGGGCCAGTGACTCCCAAACCAGTTGGTTTTAGGGCACTAGGTGTTAAAACACCCTTACAGACTTTCGAATCTCAGACTTTTTTTTTTTACTCCATTGCTTTTTGAGTTGCTTCCTCTAATTAAACTAGAGCACTGAATATTACAAACTTTTCAATTTTAGCTCATGTCCGTATGTTACTATATATGTTGATAATATCTGTCAACTGAGCATATGAAGATCCATTTTATTCCGTTTTATGGAGAATTCACAAATTAAATAATTCAAAAGGAAATAAACAAAAATTAACTTATTTCGAAAATAGGCTTGAGATACGTCTCAGGAGTGGAAACTCCTTACTCAGCTATCTCTTACCAATTTCACCCTTTTAGTCAAAATAAAAACACAAAAACGCAAAATATTTTTGTAATTTTTGAAAATTTTTCAATTTTTTTGTATTTTTCGAAAAATTTTGGACTAAAAATAAAAACAACACACAAACTAAAAACAAGATACTGATCAACTAATTCCCTCCCCCAAACCTAAATGAGACATTCTCCCCAATGTCTTAAAAAGTAGAAGAAAAGTTTAGAAAATAATACCTGGTTAGCTGAAATTCTACAGGAAATTAAAGGTTAAGATCCAGATTAATCTTATGCCTCTTACCACGATCGTCCTCAGACCAATTTATCTTTGAAATGATAGGGTCAACTCGTGGTTCATAGGCTATGAGTTGGTCTATTAGATCCGGAGCAGTTCTGGCAGTAAAGAGAAGTTCTTTCAAAGGTTTTGACACAAACCCATTTCTCCGGGCATCATCAAGAAACACACAAAGAAAATCATAAAATCCATCAACGTTGTACAACCCAATTGGTTTCTGGTGTATGTTCAGGTTCGCCCAAGATAGCACAATAAAAATTTCCTCCAATGTACCCAAGCCACCTGGCAAAGCAATAAAAGCATCAGCACGGTTAATCATTTCTACCAAACGTTCAGACATACCTGGCACCATCAGTTCCTCTCTGTTTGATGGTTCAATAAGATTTGCTTCTGCCAAGGGTTTTGGGATGATTCCCAAAACGTGACTGCCTCCTTCCTGTACAGCTTTTGAAACGATCCCCATAAGTGCAAGATTGCCTCCGCCATATATTAAGTGCATATTTCTTGTAGCTAAGACTCGACCCAATTCTTGTGCTGCTTCTACGTATTGTGGCTTAACACCAACACTACTACCGCAAAACACACAGATGTTTTCAACTCGTCTTCTTGAAGTGGCTTCCATTTTTTATATGTATTTCTTTCTCAACTCTGGATGCCTTCAAAAGTGCAATGACGGGCTGAATTTATAGTACCTGAAAAGGGTGAGTAAAAATAGCACAAGTATCTTCCAGAGGACGATTAGTAACGAAATAATATCGTGATAGTCAAAAAGGTCTGGATCCTGTCGGAGAAAATAAAAGAAAACAACAAAACAAATCACAATTATTATGAAAAGCCAAAGAGATATAATATTTACAAGAAAAGTAACGGCTTGATTGACGTCTATGCGTCAGGGACAAGCTTCCCATCCAATTTTCTTATAAACTGGCAAACAGGGTCTTTTTGAGTCAGATTCCCAAGACTTAATTGTTGTCTTTCTTTTTGGAATTGTGTATGTAATTTGCGAATGGCTATGTGAACATATCCACTGGGATGCGTCTCAAGAGTTAAAGATATATCATCTAAAGACTCCTTACTCAAGCTATCCCTAATGAATTTAATTTTGTCTTCACGATTATCAGACACCATTCCTAAAGAACGACAACGAGTATTGCAATTCCAGCGTGCACATTTGTAACAAACACACATTCTTTTAGCTCTTCTCTTTTTAGCAAAGGTGTTTCTTCCTAAGCCAGGCAAATGTGAAATAAAAGAGTCAGAAGACTCACCTGCCAATCAGACCCGTGCTTCAATAATCCAACGAATGTCAGTAGGAATACCTTTGATCATCAGTAACCTCATCCGTTCCAAGCGAGCTTTGTAAACTTTCATCAGAGATTTTTTTGAGGGAGAGAAGGAAATTGCTTGTGAAGATTTGCGAGAGCTTCTTCCATCGTGAAATAACTTTACCTGCAAAAACTAAACACACAAAAATAAAACACACCAGATCACAATATATACAAAAATTGCATGGGTTGCCTCCCTGCTAGCGCTAAGTTTAGAGTCGTCAGCCAGACTTGACTTCTCAAACGTTAAGCTGGATCTGAAAGTGTAACACTTTCTTTTTGTCGCTCAAATGATTCTCCCCAGTAGTGCTTGACACGCTTGTTTTTAACCTTGAAAGTCTTGTTGGAGTCAGGATCATGTATCTCAATGGCTCTATTTGGTAAAACTTTGGTGATCACAAATGGACCTGACCACCGTGATTTTGGCTTCCATGGGAAGAATTTCACCCTTGATTTGTTTAACAGTACCTTCTGCCCTGGTTCCAGTTGTATGCGCACTAACTTCTCATCATGTCTTTTCTTGCCCTTTTCTTTGTACAATTTGGCATCCTCAAAAGGCTGATTGTGAAATTCCTCCAATTCGTTGAGCTGGTGGAACTTTTTATCTTCTGTTGCTTGTAGGGCAAGAATTGGCTTATTCAGTACAAAAGACGCTTTATCTTTAGGCTCCACAGCCAATTGACATGTTTTAAGTTTGTCAGTAGAACTTTGTCTTTCATCAGAGTTCTGAACGGTAATGTGTATCACATCAAGTCTGAAACATTCCTCCTTATTTTCATCATCTGGGAAATTCATGGCTTTGAAAACATTGAATGTTACTTCTTGGTCTTGTACCCTCATGGTTAATTCTCCTTTTTATACATCAATAATGGTTCGACCTGTAGCCAAGAATGGTCTCCCGAGGATGATTGGCACGTCTGCGTCTTCCTCCATATCAAGGACAATAAAATCTGCTGGGAAAATGAATTTGTCAACCTTGACCAGCACATCCTCAACTACGCCTCTTGGAAATACGAGCGTTCTATCAGCAAGTTGTAGTGAGACTGAAGTTGGCATTGTTTCTCCAATCTGTAATTTCCTGAAAAATAGAAAAAGACAACAAGTTAACACTCGCACCTAAATCACACAGAGCCTTACCGAAGCCATGTTCTCCTATGGTGCAAGGAACAGTGAAACTGCCAGGATCTTTCAACTTTGGGGGAAGTTTCCTCTGAATGATAGCGCTGCATTCTTCTGATAATACTACTGTCTCGTAATTTCCCAATCTCTTTTTTCGTGAAAGAATGTCTTTCATGAATTTGGCATAGCTAGGCATTTGTTCCAACGCTTCTGCAAATGGAATGTTGATGTGCAGCTTTTTGAAGATCTCCAGGAACCGAGAAAGCTGCTTGTCCAATTTGTTCTTCTGAAGACGTTGAGGAAAAGGTGGAGGTGGAATGATTTGTTCTTTTTCCTCCATCTGTTGCTTTATTTCTTTTGGAACTTCCTCAGCAGCTGTTTTGGCTCCAACATCTTTGTTGATTTCAGTACCACTTTTTAACATGATGGCATGACATTGCTCCTTCCCCATGTTTCTTGGATTTGGCTCTGTGTTGCTAGGAAGGGTACCTGGCAGTCTGTAACTCTGAGCATTTTCCAGTTGTCCAATTTGATTCTCCAGTGCTTTAATAGAAGCAGATTGACTTTGAATTAATGCTGCTTGGGATTGAAACATAGCATCATATATTGCTGCTTGAGATTGAAACATAGTATCATATCTTGCTGCTTGAGAGTCGTGTTTTGCTTCTATCTTTTTCAAGTGGGTCAACACTTCTGTTATTCCTGGTTTATTTGCCTGCTCCTGGCTTTTGTTCTGTTGCTGGAATTCAGGTGGTGGATAGTTCTGCTGTTGGCCTGAATTGTTGCTCCATGATAAATTGGGATGATTCCTCCACCCTGGGTTGTAGGTGTTGGAATATGGATTGTTCCCCTGTCTGTTGAAATTATTGACATAATTCACCGTCTCTTCAAGTTGGTTTGACTCTGGTGCTCCTCCATATGGTGAACTTGTGGATCCAGTGGTAAGAGTCTCCATGAATTTGCATATCTGATCTAGCTTGGCGTTGACTGTTGTATTGGCTCCACTTTCATAAATTCCTGCAATTCTTTGGATCATGCTCCTTTCTGTTGGCCACAAGGAATTGTTGTTGGCCATTTCTTCGATTAGGTCTCAGGCTTGATCTTCTCCTTTTGCCATCAAGGCTCCTCCAGCAGCAGCATCGATTGTGGTTCTCATTATTCCAGAAAGTCCATTATAGAATGTTTGGACTTGAAGCCATTTTGGAATCTCATGGTGAGGACATTTCCGGAGCAAATCTTTGTAACTTTCCCAAGATTCGCAGAGGGATTCTGAATCTTGTTGTACAAAGGATGTGATGTCATTCCTCAGCTTTCCGGTTCTGGCTGGTGGAAAGTACTTTTCAAGAAATTTGGTGGCTAAAATTTTCCAAGTTGTGATAGAACCTGCTGGTAGTGAATGTAGCCAAGCTTTAGCTCTGTCCTTCAAGGAGTATGGGAAAACACACAGTCTCATTGCTTCTTCTGATGCTCTGTTGTAGTTGAAAGTGCCGCAAACTTCCAGGAAGTTACTGATGTGGGCATTAGGATATTCAGTTGCATTCCCCCCGAACTGAACTGACTGCTGAATCATCTGAATGCATGTTTTGATGTCACACGCATTTGCTGGTAAGGGAGGAAGTAAAATACAGGAAATGAGTCTGTCAACCACCGGAATGGTTCTGTCTCGAATGGGAATTGGTGGTGCAACCTGCAACGGTTCAGGTTCCATGTTGATTAAAGCTTCTTGGCCTTCTCGCCTTTCCCTTCTCAACTGTCTGATGGTTCTTTCAATTTCTGGGTCAAGCGATCAGAGTTCAAAGCTTCTGGTTCGTCTCATGTAGTTTCTGAGAACCTGAAACACAAGAAAACAAAAACAATAAGTAAAAAGAAATTAGATACAAGTAACGTATCTAACCCCAAAATTAATAGTGAAAGATAAATAAGTCTCCGGCAACGGCGCCAAAAACTTGACCGGCGTAAACACACACGTATAACGCAAACGCACGTATCGTTCAAGAAGTAAAAAAATATCGATCCCACGAGGACTTAATATCTAATCTATTAATTTTATGAGGTCAAATGATTACTAGTATCTAACATGTTGTTTGATTGATTTGAAATGGTGACGATTCTAAATTTAAAAAAACAAGTAAAAAAAATTGTTCGAAAGTAGGTTTTAAGAAAATTCAATATTAAAAACTATCTAGGGTTGTGATTTCTTCCAATATCATTTTAAAGATGAAGTGGTTATCTTAAAGTTGGGTAATATATTGATTTATTAACATGGAACACTAAATTATGTGTAAGCCTCTGTCGATGGTCAGACACAAATACCCAGTTTAACCCAATTGAACCATATGTCTATGTCAACCAAATTGTCTGGATTCATTAAGTTTAAGTTCCAATTATGGCTACCCCGCCCGACAGGTATATGTCTATCCTGTAAGGAAATCTATTAAAGGGTTATCTATCCTCAAGGAAGATCGTGGACTATTGAGTCTAAGGCTGAAACCTAAAATCCCTATGTCTAGTTCATTTTAAGTTTCCCAATTCATTTTATTAATGGCCAGTTAATGAAAAAGCATTAAGATTAAGACTCAATAAATAAATCTTTATATTACCCAAGCTATAATCTAACCCCTTATAAACCGGTGATATTGGATTTCATCACAACCCCAGATAACTGATTTAGTTACCACACATAACTAGAGCTAGTAAAAACTTGAAAATAAAAGACATAAAGTAAAAATGCGGTAAAGTAAATACTGAAAAATAAATGACGGAAAGTAAATGCTGAAAAGTAAATGCTGAAAGTAAATTACTGAAAAGTAAATGCTGAAAGTAAATGGCTGAAAGTAAATTGCTGAAAAGTAAATGCTAAAAAGTAAATGCTGAAAGTAAATTGCTGAAAAGTAAATGCTGAAAGTTAAAGAAAGAAAAATATTGTGCGTAAAAGAAAATTACGGAAAGTAAAAACTGAAAAGTAAAGAAAAGAAAGTGTGAAAGCGGAAATTAATTACTGAAAGCTATAAATAAACAAATAAGATACAATCTTCTTAGTATTCTTAAGGAATTCCTTAGAAGAAAGTATGAATTTTACAATGAAATGGTTTGGTATTTATAGGCAAAATTTTACCTCCATCAAATCATCCACCAAATCAATTATTAATTGCCACTAATTGCTCCACCAAATCCATTATTAATTGCTCCACTAATCTCTTATCATGTTTGGTGATGATTTGATAATTTTTATTATTATTTATTAATTTATTTTTTGCTTTGAAAATGATTGGAAGTGACTTTAATAATTACACACAACACACTTCTGGATGGTTCATCAATTTCGGGCATGAAATCGTCAGAATTCGAAATTATTTTGTCTTTCACAGCTGTAGATCTTTGAGTCTTCTTTAATCTGGAACTTGAATCAGCTCAATCCGATATCGGAGTAAAAGGTTATGCCTAAAATACGACAGATGCGCAAAATTGGAATTTCCAAAACTGCACTTCGTCAAAAATGCCCTTTCAAGTTTCCAATCTCCAAAATTAAAATATCAAGTCCAATAATTGCCCTTATTTGACCCATATTTCATCCTAAATGATTTCATTGAGATTCGATATTATTTTATCTACAAAATAAACTAAAACACATCAAAACGTTCATCAAACCCGAGAAACTAAACAAAATATTAAGTTAAAGGGGCGGTAAATATTGATATATTTTCCGCTCATCAAATATTGCTTGAGCCAGCCTCCTGACTGCTTGGTGCAAGAGGAGGTGTAGTCCACGGTAGGGTTGTCCCCCCGTTTACACATTTGGCCATTAACTCATTTAATGAGCTTAGGTGTTTGGCTATATTTTCATAATGTGAGTTACTAGTCGAAGTAAACTTATCTATGATATGAGCATTTTGAAGCCTAACCTGCTCGACAACATCCTGTGTGAATTCACCGAACAATGCGCGAACCGCGTTAGGGCTAAGCTCTCGCATAGGCTCATATCGACTAGTGTGTGGCAGACCCTCGAAATGGCCCACTACGGCTGGAACGTGAGGCTGGTTGGTTTGCTCCAGTCCCCATTCCTCCGTACTTGAGCCAGTTTGAGTGTTTCTTTTCGGAGGCATTTCCACTTTTACACCAATTCTCCCACTGTGGTCGCCAAAAAACTGTTTGCGTAATTTTCTGCCTGAAGAAACGTGTAAGGTTCAAACCTCCTGAGACAAAGTCCCAGCAAAGGGTGTTTGATTAAGTGAATAAACCTCCAAGGGGTACAAGCACACAAATTACAGTCCTAAAGATTATAAAACTATGAAATAAAAAATAAGATGCTCGTTTGAGTCTTCATTTGATCGGGGCCCTGCTCTTTGCATGAGTGAGCCTTTTATAGTGGAATTTGTAAACTGCTCAGACGATTTCCGTTCATAACTTCTCTGCAACCGCTAGATCACGTCTTCAATCGCTGCTTGATCATAGGGGGAACTGCCAGATTGTGCACAATGAACTACCAAGTCGTGGGTGATATTGTCTCAGCCGTTTAAATCGTGAGATCAACCGCAGAATGCGTTCAGTCGTCCTGACTCTCTGAGTCATCCTAGTTGTTGGGCGACCTTCTTGACTGCTCTTCTCATCCTCGTCCTAGGTTCGAATCGTCCTGTGGAGTGATACCTTCTCGTCTTGCTTGATTTTGTCCTTTACTGACTCCTTCATTCTAGAGTGACGTTCTTTTGTCAACAGTGCCTTAGAACTTTCTAGCTCAGTTTTCCAAGTCTTTTTGTTATGATCATTATACTTTCAATAGAGATACGTGTATACTTAAATGACATTTAAAATCATAATCTAAATATAAGAAATTAATTTTTCTATTTTCTTTTTATTTAACTTTTTATTTATTTTCAATTTCTTTTGTAACAAGGGTGTGTGTTTGGGTATAATCTATCGTTTCTCTTATATTTTTTACACCCACAGGAAATAATAAAACTAAAAAGAAAAAGAGTTGGATCGTGTTTATTTGAGCCACACGTTTGTTGCCCGTTTGGTGGAGCGTTAAAATATGAGCGTGTAAGTTAACGTCGGCGTTAACGCTTACAAAACCATAATCTCACAACATGAAATTATTTTTTGACGATAACTTATACTCTAGCATTTGTTTCACAACTTATAAACTAACTTATACTCTATAATAATACTTTATATCAAACACACCCTTAGCTTATTCAATTCTTGATTAATTTTGAGGTCAAAGACAAAAGTAAACGAATGATCCAATCCAATTACAAGACTTTACATTATTATATTGTAAATGGCATGTGGCGGTTGGAATTTTTACTCGTCTCGTCTCGTTCCAATGGGATCCAGTCTCATTTGGGAAATGATAAAATTGTATATGTAATATTTTCAAATTTAAAATAATTTTGGTAAAATAACATACATAATTTAGTTTATCTAAATTCACAGATTTAGATCAATCTAATGTCTAGATATTTTTCATATATAATACACATTTCGATTATAAAAATTTGGTAATACAGAAGTAAGTTGAATACATGCATAGTGTAATATTAACTTAGTAAAATCATACACTAAATTTTTGTAAACATGATAGTATAGGTTTTAATTAATATTATGGTATTCAATTATCACATCCATACACCTAGTCTATAATTTGATAAAGTTTAAAAATACTTATTCTTGTTCATTGATTATCGCATACTTGGTTGAGGATTTAAATGTATCACGAAAGACTTAATCCGAGTTATACAGAAGTAATTCCTTCCAAGCTTGATTGACTTTATACCTTATATAATTGTTATACTTAAATTTGAGAATTAAATTGTAACACTAAGATTCAATGCCTAAGATTTTCTATTGAGAAAATGATTAAGGAAATTTTATCACTAAGGCGATAAGAGCCTAAGTGGACAGTGATTTAAGTGGTTACACCGGACCCCACTCATCATCTGAGAATTTTCCTTTATTCACTTATCATAAGAAATTTTAGTCACAAATTCAAGGACTTGTGTTATTTGGTACTACTGTCCAAAATAATAATAAGTGGATTCTTAGTGAAACACATAAACATGATCATACAGTTGATCTTTGTGTAATTTTTCTTTTGTAAACTTATTAATTATTGTTTTATTTCTAGTTACTCATGGCTAGTGAAAATATCACAGTACCGATCGCTCATGGAGAGAAACCAGATAAATTTGATGGAGCAAACTTCAAACAATGGCAGAAAAAATATTGTTCTACCTGACAACACTACAGTTGGCTAAGTATCTCAAGAAAGCTTATCTGGGTCCAGTGGAGGGCAAAAAAGAAAACAACTAAGCAACTGCAAGTTGAAGCATGGTCGCAAGGTGACTTCTTGTTCAAGAACTCCTCTTGTGGGGACTTGACAATACCTTGTACAATGTGTACCAAGGCATGACTTCTGCGAAGATTACCTGGGAATCTCTCGAGAAGAATTACAAAATAGAGGATGTCAGATAAAAGAAATTTATCATGGCTAAGTTCGTGGATAATAAAATGGTAGATTAAAGAACAATAATCTCTCAGTTAGGTGAACTACAGTTAATCATTGATGAATTATTGGATGAATGAATGAAAATTTGTGAGACGTTTCAAGTTGTCATAATCATTGAGAAGTTGACTCCATCATGGAAGGACTTCAGAAGTTATCTGAAACATAAAAAGAAATAGATGAGTCTTGAAGATTTGGGAGCTCGATTGAGGATCGAAGAGGACAACATGAAGTCCAAGAAGGCTAGATACAAGACTATGGAGTCTAAGGCCAACTTCGTCGAGGGTGGAAAATGTAGAAAAAAGAGAAAGAATAATTGAGCTGATTCTTCCCAAGCAAACAAGAATTTCAAGGAAAGTGTTACATCTGTGGGAAAAGCGATCACATAGCAAATGAATGCAGAAACAAGAAGTCTCAGGACAAGGGAAAGAAAAAGAAAAATTAGGCTCATCTCACTGAAGATGAGCCATTAACTGATGAGATCTTAGAGATAAACCTCTCAGCAGTTATAACTGAAGCCAACTTGGTGGAACCCGAGAGAATAATAGGTAGACATGAGGGCTACTCATCATATTTGTTCTGACAGTAAAATGATTTCCTCCAATCAGAAGGTTGATGGTGGCGATTATCTGACCATGGGAAACTCGTCTACATCTAGAGTGGTTGGACAAGGCACAATGGTTCTGAAGATGACATCCGGGAATGAGCTTACATTGAAGAATGTTTTGCATGTTCTTGATATTTAAGGAAGAACTTAGTTTCGGGTTCACTCCTTATCAAGAATGGCTTTAAGCTTGTATTTATTTCTGACAAGTTTGTACTAACCAAAAATGATGTCTATGTAGGAAAATGATACATCACTGAGGGCATTTTCAAGTTCAATGTAATAACTGTCAGTCGACATAATGGTAATAATAATAAAGCCACATCTTTTGCTTATATTATTGAGTCACAATATGTATGGAATGATAGGTCGGTACATGTTAATTATGATACAATACATAAATCAATTAATATGGACCTTATACTTACATTTACAATTGATAACCAACATAAATGTGAAACATGTGTTGAAGAAAAAATAAATAGAACATCACTCCATTCTATAGAACGAAGTTCTAAACCCTCAGAACTTATACACACCGATGTGTGTGATATGAATGTTTTGTAAACAAGAGGCGGTAAAAAATACTTTGTCACTTTTATCGATTGATATCACAAGATTCTGCTATGTATATTTGCTGAGAGATAAAGATGAAGCTATTGAGAGCTTTATACACTATAAGAACGAAGTTCAAAATCAACTTGGCAAGAAAACCAAAAGAATAAGGAGTGATAGGAGAGATGAATATGTGTCACCATTCGGTGAATATTATTTTAATCATGAAATTATTTATGAAACTATTGCTCCTTATTCGCCTCAACAAAACGGGATTACATAATGTAAAAACTGAACGTTGAAGGAAATGATAAAATTTCATTTTGACAAGCTATGATTTACCTCAGAACTTGTGGGGGGAGCCTTGTTTTTTCCAATTGCGTTCTGAGCAAGTTACCTTACAAAAGATTGGACAAGACACCATATGAATTGTGGAAATATCACGCACATTCCTACAAATATCTGAAAGTGTGGGGGGTGTCTCACCAAAGTGATGGTTCCTAAATCTAAGAAAGTCAGAATATGACAAAAAATTATTGACTGTATATTTATTAGATATGCTCAAACCAATAGCGCGTATCGATTCTTGGTACATAAATATGAAATTCCTGACATCAATCCAAATATGATAATTGAGTCAAGGAATGCAACATTCTTTGAAGAGATATTTCATTGTAAAGAAAAACCAAGAACTGGGTCTCTCAAAAGAACCATTGATACTGCTACAGGTAATGATCAAGTTAACCAAGAATCAGATCAACATGAAAATATTGAGGAGAATGAACCTAGACGTAGAAAAAGAGTAAGAATGTACAGTCATTTGGACCTGATTTTCAGACATACCTGTTGGAAAATAAGCCTTAAAATTATATAGAAGTGATGTCTTCTTCGGAGACACCTTTATGGAAAAAGGCTATCAATAATGAGATTGATTCTATCCTTCAAAACCATACTTGAGAGTTAGTTGATCTTCCTCCATGTTGTAAGTCGCTGGGATACAAATGGATTTTCAAACGAAAGATGAAGCTGGATGGATCAATAGATATATACAAGGCAAGACTTGTCATAAAAGGTTATAGACAAAAATAAGGCATTGATTACTTTGATACCTATTCACCAATGACACGTATCACTTCAATAAGGATGCTTATAGCCATAGCAACTATATTTGGTCTTGAAATACATAAAATGTAAAGACAACATTCTTAAATGGTGAATTGGATGAAGAGATTTACATGAAACAACCAGAAGGTTTTAATGTCTTAGGACAATAACACAAAGTGTGCAAACTTGTGAAATCCTTATAACAATGACATGAGAAATTTGATAAGGAAATATTGTCAAATGGATTCAAAATCAATAAGTGTGATAAGTATGTATACACTAAATCAACTCAAAAAGGATATGTCATTGTGTGTCTCTAATAATTGATAACAATCATTAGGTGATTCAGTCTATCAAGAAATTATTGACCAGCAAATACATGCAAGATTTAGAAGTAGTTGATGTGATCTTAGGAATTAAGTTTTCCAGAACATCAGAGGGATACATATTATCAGGCTCCTTATGTTGAGAAAATACTTGAGAAATATAACAAATGAGATCTAAACATAGCTAGAACTCTTATGGACCTAACTCCTCATTTGTCAAAGAATACTGATTCGAGTGTATCGCAATTAGAGTATTCGAGAATCATCGGAAGTCTGATGTATCTCACAAATTGCACATGACCATATATCGTTCAAGTTGTAGATATACCAGTAATTTAAGACATAACCACTGGAAAGCCATAATAAGAGTTTTGAGGTATCTGAGAGACACTTAAAAATATGGTTTATATTATACGAGATATCCTGCTGTTCTAGAGGGATATAGTGATGCTAACTGGATATTTGATACAGTGGATTCCAAATCCATGAGTGGATTTATTTTCACACTTGGTGGTGCAGCCGTGTCATGGAAATCCTCAAGGAAAATGTGTGTTGGCCGGTCTACTATGGAGTCTGAGTTCATACCATTAGACAAAGCAGCGAAAGAAGCAGAGTAGCTTCAAAATTTCTTAAAGAATATTCCAAATTGGCCAAAACCAGTGTGAGCTATAAGCATACATTGTGATAGTCAATAAGCTATCAAGAGAACCCAAAATACAATGTATAATGGTAAGTCTCGACACATACGTCGAAGATACAATACCATAAGACATATGCTCTTAAGCTGCATAATTTCAATAGATTATGTCAAGTCGAAGGAAAACCTAACAGATCCACTTACTAAAGGTTTAGCTAGAGAGCAAGTTGAGAAGTCATCGAAGAGAATGAACTTGAAGCGTATAAATTAAGAACTTTCACAGTGGAAACCTAACCTAACTGACTGTAGATCCCAAGATCTAGGTTCAAAAGGGACAACTGAATCGTTGTACAATTCAAAACAAACATTGTAGAGTTCTATACTTTTTCCCATTCCTATAATGACGTAGAGTGATGTCTGTCAATGTTAGGATAAGCGAAGGCTTTTAATGATAAATATATTAGGAGAAGAGTCATAATAGGAGTAAAGATATAATACCTCTTTATAGTAGAGCATTTATTTCAAGTAAGAAGTGAGGCCTTTTCAATGAGGATTTTAAAAGGCTAGATTCTCTAAAGTACTTGATGAAGTCAGAACCGATGTTCATGGCCGAATTAAACAAAACCGTAGAATGGGAAATGGTCGAAGTGAAGTTGTGTGATGGCTATTGTCTTGGTTTACACTAACTGCAGAACATTTCAAGACTATAAGTCACTGGTTTGCCAAGTAAATCCGATAGTGATTCACTAGGAAAGGTTCAAGGCAAAATCTACCTATTCCGATGCAGTTTCATTTCAATGAAACTCTCTTAAGTATCTGCATTGGTATTTAGAAAATTGTGGGGGATTGTAGGAAATTTTCTAAATATAAGGTGTATAAATATATTAGGAATGAAATGATATAATCCTTAATGTGAAAAGACTAAACTCTTGGGTCTTTAATAGGAAAGAACATAACCTTTAAGGTTGAAATGACTCCTTGGAAGGGCCCTTAACGAATTATATTCATTGACATAAGAGTATCTTTTCAAAGGAAACCCTCCATATCTATAAAAATGAGTCATTGGGTTTATTTTTCAATCATCCAAAAAATTCATTCTAAGTTTCATTCATTGTTAAAGAGTCTAAGGTATACATAAAAATAGAGTTTCCATCATTATTTATAGTTCGAGTTCTTGAAGAAAGTAGTGTCATTTCTACAAGAAGCAACCAAGAATCCTGGGAGAACTTAGCCACAAGAAATCTGTAGTGTACCGAGACGGGACTAATAAGTTTTTAAGGGCTGAGAAAAAATTCGACTTCATTTGAGTTCATCATCTTCTACATTTACAGGTTTTTCTATCCCTATACATTAGTAGTTAATTTATTGTTACTTAATGAGTTTGATTGAATAATGCATATTATAAAATGATTAATAACACATCCGTACAACATAATATATTAATATTTACAATGAAATTTGTTAGGACCTTGCCTAAATAAATTTGTTATGACACCAACATAAATTTTAGGATGCTGCTGGATTCACAAGTTATTATCTCAGAGATGGTCTTCATGAAAATATACATGGATAATTGGTTGGGTCTTAAATTTGACTCAAAATTAAAGTTTCAAATCTAAAAAAAAAAAATCAATTTTTAAATGTATAATATGATTTTATAGTTTTTATCTTTTATCGGTAAAAATTTTATTTTAAGACCCTCTAAAATTTATGATAATTCAGGGCTGCCTATGATATCCATTACATACCTCCATTGATGCGGATGTTTGAGGCTTGAATAAGTAGTTGGTTGCGTGATTTATCTTACAGGAACAGCAACATGTTGTGGCTATGAATCTAGACAATTTTTTTTGCCTTTTTTTTTATTTGGTTTCGAAATTGATGACGGGTTCGGTATATGAGTTTAGTTACTACATATTTGTAATCGCTGTCTTCTATCTTTGTTTTGTCATTGTTTGAAACCTATGAGGTCGACATTCCTTCGGGCCAAACACCATCAGCTAGCTCTCGCATCCATGATTCATGAATGAATATTTATAACCTCAGAAAAACTTGTGTAGTATGCGTGTACGTGTTGGGATTTTTATGTCTTACAAATAAATATATTCAGAATATTATTAATTAATAAATTTATGATTTTATTTTATTTTATGTATATATTTTGATTTATTTTATAAAATTCATGATTATTTATTTAACTTTAAATTAAATATATGTATATGTAAAATGTCACATATATTCGTATATATGGATAGAATTTAAAGAGTAATAATCAAAATTTGTCCGTGACTATAATTTGAAGTTGAGAATCTTCAAATTTCAAAGTCATAAATATAATTCATTTCATTATGAATGGTACAGTTCTATCCAAATTGTAATATATGTAGACATAATAATGAATGTATTTTATATAATAAAATTATATTGGATATGATCAGATGAAATAAAAAAATTTTAATAATTTTCATGAAATTAAGAAAATCAATTTTATCATAAATATATATGGTCGTATGTGATGATCTGAATTCATTAAGTATTTAACAGACTCTTATATCATTTCAATTTATTCTTTAATTTGTTCGGTAAGATTTTGTATTTGTTACATATCGTAAACCTTGTATTTTGGGAATTAACATAATGAAAAACTGGAAATGCTAAACTTATATAATAGAATCCGTTTACGAGATTCCATTATTTGTTAGTTCAAGACTTGAATGATTAGCGCTAAAATTCATAAAACTTATGAATTAATTATTCACTTAGAATTAATGAAAGTCAATGATAAATATGTAATTGGAGAGGTTAACAGATTTAATACTTATCTCCTTTATGAATCATTTATGGAGGAGCAATGCATATATAATGACTATATCAATGAGCGAATACTTTGAGTAATTAATTATAGAGCGCAATTCTGGGTATTTAGTGGAGTTACTCCCAAATTAATAATTTTATCTAATTAATAAAAGAGTTTACAATTAATAAACAGAATTATTAGAGTTTAGAATTATAGGTCCATCGGTCATCTCGTCGTCTTTTGTCACTGTTCGAACGAAAATTATTGCGAAGAAAAAATAATTTGAATTATTTTTAACACTCTAATTATTCCATATAATTTTTATTGGAAATTATGACATAAGTTATCTTAATATATTTATCTAACAGATAATGTATCTGTTTATTAATTTATGAAAATGTTATAAACTAATATTTAATTAATTTGATTAATTAAATTTTATTTAATTAAGATAATATTTTCAAAAGTTGAAAATTTAAAAATTATTTTTAAAAGAATGATCTTATTTGTTGATAATTATAAATTAATATTTGATTAATTTGATTAATCAAATATTAACGAGATAACGATTTTTTTTCAAATTTTTCTTAATTTCAAAAGTGGAAATTTTGATAAAACTCATAAAAGTATTTGAAATATAAAATATTAGAATTATCTCATTTTGATAAATTATTAGATATTTTTAAATGATTTTATTTTGATTTTTTGAAAATCAAAATTGATAATATCCTTTATGGATAAACTTGGCTTTGTTTTTGATAAAAAGAGGCAGAGGACTCCAAAACAAAAAGAGCATAAAAAAAGTGTGCTGAGAAATTTTTTTAAAAAAGTATTTTTTATGCTTTGTTTTGGGAAAACCAAAAAAAAAAAAAGAGCTAATAAGAATTCGTCTTATGTGTTGAGTATACGAATTCTTCAAAAAAATTAGAGTATTCTTCGTGATTAAATTCACCCAACATGTGTCATTGGAGATGAGGAGATAAGACGAGTAAAGATCATAGTTCAAAAGAATTTTGTGTTTCAAAGAGATGTTAGTTCTAGTTGTCGACTTACCCTACAAGAGGTATAATTTTGTCCTCATATAAATAATTGATATATTATTAATGTACTACAAAAATACGGATCCAGTTTCATTATTTTGAAGAAAATTTTGTGAACACGTTCTCGCTGTACATGAACTCTGAAAACCATCAGTACGGATGACGTAGTACGCATGTCCATTAATATTTTGACACACATACATTGAATTCGATATTAACCTATAACAATGAAGAGATAAAATTATTTGTCAACACATGTCATGGATTTATTGATTGAGTGTATTTAATCTATCATATATATAATTTTCTTCAATAACCTTTATCCAAGCATGTCAAATGAATCTAGCCAGTTCGTAAAGTTGAGTTGTCTAAAAATGGCTAGAAAAAGGGTGTTTTGTTTGAAAAGTAATTACTGCACTAGCTAGGACTGTTCCTTTACTGTATCTCATAATCACTCCCAAACCAGCATCTTCATGTTCTCTGCTCGTTGATTCATCCCTCATCTGGAAGAGACTAGATGCTGCCATTGTTAGAGGCACTATTACCCTTGTTAATCTATACAAGCATCTTCAGGTTTTCAAAAGAACTACATGATGACTATGCTTTAGCCATAATGTGATTGAGCTCTCTTTTTGTGCCTTGATACAAAGCTTCATTTCGTGTTCCCCAATAAGACCACATCAAAGCTGTAAAACGGGTCATTTCTATCCTGGACAGGCTTTCAGAGGCAGTTTGAAACAAATCTCGAAGCCCTCATTTTTGCTTCTCTTAATGATGTCCCAAACTGTAGATTCCTTCTAGAAGTCTTTGAAGGCTTTACAGAAGAACAAAGCATGTGATATTGTCTCAACTTTGGCATATGCCGTTTGTTAATATCTCATTCTCATAGAGTCCTGACGCTGTAGGGATCATATGCCACAAGAAAATCTTATTCTTTTCTGGCACGCCCAAAGACCAAATTGTTATTTGTTGAGCTGGAAGGCTTCTCTCCATTCTTACATGACATCGCTAGAATAGATGTGCTCTTTACAATGAAAACCCTTCTTTTTTCAAAATGCCAAGGGCTACCTATGCATGGGATTTTAAGGATTTCCTCGATATCAATGTCTAGGAAATGTTTCTTTATGATATATTCACTCCATTTGTTATCTCCCGTCAATAGCTTCTTTACCTTGGCATTTTTAGGGAGAGATTGGGGAGATACTAGTTTAAAACTCTCTCGATAGCCAATTACTTTCATAGATTTCTACCCCAAAGGATATGTTGGAAATTCTTCAAATTTACTTGTTTGTATGGAGGAGGGACATGTCCCTTGGATGGTACCTCATGAGGACATGTCCTCCAATTGTGTGTAAAATGATCTTATGCTCCAAGGGGTGTATAGGAGGGGTATAACCCTTTGAAGGGTTGCACCCCAACCCTAAGGGTGCCTTTGAGGCATCCTTCCATTCTTTTAAAATGAAGCTTTATGTTCCTTTTTACACACAAGGAAGAAATCTGAATCATCCAAAACTGAGAGTCTCATATTGTTTTCTTGATTTTGAGAGAATTCCACCATATTCCAAGTTCAAGATCTTGTTAAGGCGTGCCCCTTGAACAAGAGGAATCCGGGTTATCCTGGGAGAACATTAGCCACAAATTCGTAGAGCACCGAGACGGGACTGATAAGTTCTTAAGGACAGAGATTTATCTCGACTCGGATCAAAGTTTTCATCAGGTTTTTCTTATTCTCAAGTTTTAAGGTTTTCTAGGGTTTATGCATATTAGATCTATTTTTCTGGTTTGATTTGTTTGTTGTATGTTGATTTCTTGTTTAATGACACTAATCAGACAACAATCTTAAGAACTTATCAACTAGTGTTGTTAAATAGTAAATCGCATGCGTAGTTAAGAAATTTCTGGAAAAAAATACAGATTGTGCATGAAAAACCCGTAGGGCGTTCGAATGTCCGACGTACGCGAAGGCAAAAATCTAAAAATTCCTAAGAACGTTCGAACGCGTATTCAAATTCTAATCGAACGCAGACCTTCTGACTTAGTTCGTTCAAACGCGTCCTAAATGCAACTCGAACGCAAACTCTCTGGAATCATTCCATTCAAACGCGTTCTCGAACGCTATACGAACGTGAACTCTCTGGAAACATTCCTTTCGAACGCGTAATCAAACGCTACACGAACGTGAAATCTCTGGAATCATTTCATTCGAACGCGTTCTCGAACGCTATACGAACGTGAACTCTCTGGAAATATTTCGTTCGAACGCGTAATCAAACGCTACACGAACGTGAACTCTCAGGAACTCTTCGTTTGAACGTGTTATCAGACGCAACACGAACGTACACACACTGGACAGTCTCGTTCGAACGTAGATACGAACGCGACACTAACGAAATAGTCATGGAATTATTATAAACTGCAAAGACTTATATTATATTAACTTAGTTAATCATATACTGAATCAATATAATATTGGTAGTATAGATTTAAGTTATTATTAGGTTGTTCAATTATCACAAGCATACATTTTGTGATAAAGTTGAAAAATTTATTGTGTGTTGCATACTTGGTTGAGAATTTAAAGTGTAATTTTACACAAGTAATTTCATCCAATCTTGATTGACATTTACACATATATCTACACATATCGTATACAGTTTGTGCTATTGAATAAGTGTAATACTGGGTTTGAATTGCTAAAAGATCTTACTGAAATTTTTTTAAAAGAATATTCTGTCAAAAAGGCGATAAGAGCCTAAGTGGTCAGGGATTTAAGTGGTTACTTCGGACCCCCCTCGTCCTCTGGGAATATTCGTTTATTCATTTTTCTAAAGAATCTTTAGTTGAAATTCAAGGACTTGTGTTTATTGGAACCACCGTCCAATAGAACAACAAATGGTTATTTAGTATATCACTTTGAATAAAATCATTTGTTGATCGTTGTGCAATTTGTCTTTTGTAGACCTATTGACCCCTGTTGATTTTTTTCAAGAGGAAACATCATAGTACCGATCTCTCATTGAGAAAATCCGGAGAAGTTTGGTGGGGGCAAACTCCAAACAGTGGCAAAGCAAAATGTTGTTCTACCTGACAAATCTGCAGTTGGCTAAGTACCTCAAAGATCATCCGGGTCATGTGGAGGGTGAATCAGAGGCAGCCAAGGAACTGTGAGAAGAGACATGGTCATCTAGCGACTTCCTATGCAAGAACTACCTTATGGGTGGTCTTGACAATACCATGTACATTGTGTACTAAGGCATGTCTTCTGCGAAGATTCTCTGGGAATCTCTCGAGAAGAAATACAAAACCGAGGATGTCGGACAAAAGAAATTTGTCGTGAGTAGAATGATGTCTCAGCTGGGTGAACTACAGTTGATCATTCATGAAATACTGAATGATTGAATGAAACTCTGTGAGACGTTTCAAGTTGCCACTATAATTGAAAAGTTGCCTCCATCATGGAAGGACTTCAGGAGCTATCTGAAACACAAAAAGAAGCAGATGAGTCTTGAAGACCTTGGAGTTCGATTGAGAATCGAACAGGACAACATGATGTCCGAGAAGGCCAGCTACAAGACTATGGAGTCTAAGGCCAACATCATTGAGGGTGTAAAGGGTAGCAAAAAGAGAAACAGTGGAGCTGATTCTTCCCAAGCGAACAAGAAGTTCAAGGGGAAGTGCTACAACTGTGAAAATAGCGGTCATATGAAAAAGGACTTTAGAAACAAGAAGTCTCAGGACAAGGGCAAGAAAAATGAGGCCTATGTCGCTGAAGATGAGTAGTTAACTGATGAGATTTCAGAAATGAACCTCTTAGAAGTGGTAACTGAAGCCAACTTGGTTGGGAATCCGAGAGAATGGTGGGTAGACACTGGGCCTACTCGTCATATCTATGCAGATAGCAAGATGCTTTCTTCGTATCAGAAGGTCGATGGCGGCGATCATCTGACAATTGGAAACTCGTCTACCTCTGAATGGTTAGACAAGGCACAGTGGTTCTGAAAATGATATCCGGAACAGAGCTTACATATAAGAATTTTTGCATGTTCCAGATATTCGGAAGAACTCGGTCTCGGGTTTGTATTTGTTTCTGACAAGATTATATTGACCAAAAATGATGTCTATGTAGGAAAATGATACCTCACTGAGGGCCTTTTCAATGACTGTCAATTGTGTTATTAATAAAGCTGAAAATTATGCTTATATTATTGAGTCACAAAATGTATGGCATGGGAGGTTAAGACATGTTAATTATGATACAATGCGTACATTAATTAACATGGACCTTATACCTAAATTTGCATTGATAGCCAACATAAGTATGAGGCATGTGTTGAAGTAAAAATACATAGAACATCATAGAACGAAGTTCTGAACCCTTGGAACTTGTACACACTGACGTGTGTGACATGAATATTGTGCAAACAAGAGGCGGTAAAAAGTATTTTGTCACTTTTATTGATGAAAGCACAAGATTCTGTTAAGTGTATTTGCTGAGGAGCAAAGCTGAAGCTATTGAGAGCTTTATACACTGAGAACGAAGTTGCAAATCAACTTGGCAAGGAAATCAAAAGAATCATGAGTGATAGAGATGGTGAATATATTTCATCATTCGGTGAATATTGTTCTATGCACGGAATTATTCACGAAACCCCTGCTCCTTATTTTCCTCAACAAACGGGATTGTTGAGTGCAAAAACCGAATGTTGAAGGAAATGATGAATGCCATGTTGACTAGTTCTGGTTTACCTCAGAACTTGTGGGGGGAAAGCTCTACTTTCCGCGAACTACATTCTGAACAAGCTTCCTCACAGGAGATTGGACAAGACACCATATGAGTTGTGGAAATGTTATGTACCTTCCTACAAATATCTGAAAATGTGGGGGTGTCTTGCCAATTGCCAAGGTGATGGTTCCTAAACCTAAGAAGGTGGAATAGGACCCAAAACCATTGACTGTATATACATCGGATATGCTTGCAACAGTAGTGCGTATCGATTCTTGGTACACAAGTATGAGATTCCTGACATCAATCTAAATATGATGATTGAGTCAAGGAATGTAATATTTTTTGAAGAGACATTTTCTTGTAAGGAAAGACAAAGAAGAGAGTCTCTCAAAAGATCTGTTGATACTGTCAAGGACAGTGATCAGGTTGACCAAGAGTCAAATCCGATTTTCTGACATATTAGTTAGAAAATGAGTCTCAAAGTTATAAAGAAGCAATGTCTTCTCCGGAGGCACCTCCGTGGAAAGAGGCTATTAACAGTGAGATTGATTCAATCCTACAGAACCATACTTGAGAGTTGGTTGTGTTAGTGTCCTAGACATGCCACGGGATCTCTAAGCATGATTCGTGTGTGAATAAAATCAAAAATAAGTTGCAGAGGACTTACATTGATCGGTTGAGTTCAAAAACTTCCATGAATGTTGAAGCTTCAAAGCTCATGGGTGAGTATCCATATCACCTTCATTTGACTCCCTTATGTGCTAGCAAGAATAAATGGAACAAATTTTATCTCCCAAGGAGAAACAAATCTGTCCGAAAGAGAGAGTGAAGCAATCGGTCAAGCTGATCAAATCATAAGCCATTCGTTCGGCCTATCTTCATTTTGCAGGTCATTCGACCTTTGTGCAAAAGAAAGGCCATTCGGCCATTTTGCTTCAAAAATAAAAGGGCAATATGCCTTTTTCCCAAAATGAATCAGGTCAGAGACTTTTCATACTTTCGGCAAATTAAAAGGAAGTCAATGGCTTAGTTCAGAAAGAAGCCAAATTGCCTTTTGGCCATTTCTTCAAAAGAAAAAGAAAGAAGCAAGCACAGGCCACTCTGATTTCTGTCGGCCAATAAATGATTTCAGAGATCTATTAACTTTCTTTTCACTTTTGTGGCTATTTGACCAAGAAAACTCTAAGGCCATTCGGCCAAATACATATAAGGCCATTCGGCCAAGCAGGGGCAGTGGCCATTCGGCCAAACCAAGAGAGAAATTAAGCCAATAAAATTAAATGTGTTGAGTGTTTAAATAAATATCCAAATACTATTGCCAACCACTTCTATCAATTATTGGCAATTGATGTGAGTCATGAGTCTCACCCATTTAATTCCAAATCTAGTTGGTTTTCTCAACACACTTTGGGCTCGGGTTCGTTTAATCCAATTAAACGAATTTTCCGTCGCAGTATAATTAAATCTAATTTAATTAAATAATAATACCTGGTAAAATTATTACGGAAGTCGCTCGCGAATTAATTCCAAATTAATTCGTTCGCTAAAATTAAAATTCAATTTAATTTCTCGTTGAAATCCAATTTCAATTAATATATCTAATATATATTATTTAGCCCAATTAAATAAATTAATATTAAAATCTAATTTAACTATTAAATTTATTATACCGATTAATTCTAAATTAATCGTGTTCTCTCCTTTCGAAGAATTTAATCCCAGATAAATTCTCGACGCAATTAATCCCAGATTAATTCTTTCTCTGATAATTAATCCCAGATTAATTATTGCCGTAATTAATCCCAGATTAATTTTCTCTATTAATTAATCCCAGATTAATATTCTTTCTCTTAATTAATCCCAGATTAATATTGTTCGAGTCAAATATCATCGATGAATCTTTGGGATGCGACCCAAGAGATCCCTGGATATGTTGGCAGTAAATACAGTTATCGGACTATCCGAACATGTGCGTACCCGGTACCACGTACTTACCGATTTACAAGACATGGTTGGCTTCTAGCAAAGCACCGTGCCTACCCAATTCTCCAAAAATATTCTTTTACGAAATACAAGATCTTTGTCAGGCGTAGTATACGTAGTATTGCGTATTGCGATCCAGTATCGGATGTCACATGCAAGGCATGGGGCTGGAGTTGTGTCTGCCCCGTACGAAGCATATATCGGATCACTAGCAACTAGTCTCTTTATGATCGGAAAGTCATGACCTAGTCATACTTCCCCGATGGCTATAGCACTTAGAGTACCAGTTCTGTATCTCTACGTGATCATCATCTCCATATGACTGAAGTGATACTTCCGTCTTGACATCACACTCAATACACTATGATTCTCAATATACCCAGAAAAGGCGTACACAGAACCTGTTAAAGCCCCGAACGACCAAAACCAAAGTATATTGATTGTCGCAAGTATTAGCGATGCAAGTCTCAGGTTAAGACCAAATACACCTACCCTGATTCGGATTCTCATAGACACATAGTCATACTACCAATGGGATTTCGAGGGGTCTATCCAGAGCGAAGCTGTTTCCGTACCATCGGTAAACAGAACCTCCTATTACACTTGCATGAGTATCCAATACCCAAATATATGAGAACTATGCTGTTACGCTTCCATAACACGCATAAGTGTAATACTAGTCTATTCCGCATTATCGATGTCCAATCTCGATAATACTACGACTATGGATATTTAATGATTAAACCTTTGTGGATTAATATTGTCTCATATCTTATTAATCTGGATCTAATCATAAGGATTTTTATCATTTATATATCCAGGTAATCCAATTACAAATGATAAAAGAGCAATTTCCTTTGTCATATAGTTAATTTGTACAACAACACCATGTTCTGTACAAATAGTGATGTTATGGGTCATAATTATCCAACAAGTTGATCTTCCTCCAGGTTGTAAGCCACTGGGCTACAAATGGATATTCAAAAGGAAGATGAAAACAGATAGATCAATAGTTAAGTACAAGGCAAGGCTTGTCATAAAAGATTATAGACAAAAAGAAGGCCTTGTTTACTTTGACACCTATTCACCAGTGATTCGTATCACATCGATAAGAATGCTCATAGCCATAGCAGCTATATTTGGTCTTGAAATACATCAAAATGATGTAAAGACGTCATTCTTGAGTGGTGAATTGGATGAAGAGATTTACATGGAACAACCAGAAGGGTTTAATGTTCCTGGATAAGAACAGAAGGTGTGCAAACTTGTAAAATCCTTGTACAGATTAAAACAAGCATCTAGACAATGACATGAGAAAATTAACAAAGAGATGTTGTCAAGTGGGTTTAAAACCGATGAGTGTGATAAGTGTATATACACCAAATCAACTCAAAAAGGATATGTCATTGTATGTCTCTATATAGACGATATGCTGATAATTGGTAATAATCATGAGTTGATTCAGTCTACAAAGAAAGTGTTATCCAGCAAATTTGATATGAAAGATTTGGGAGTAGCTAACCTAACTCTTCCTCTATCAAATAATACTGGCTTAAGCGTATCGCAATTAGAGTATTTAAGGATCATCGGAAGTCTGATGTATCTCACGAATTGCACACGAAATGATATCGCTCAAGCTGTGAACAGGCTTAGTAGATATACAAGCAATCCAGGACATAACCACTGGAAAGCCATAGTAAGAGTTTTGAGGTATGAGAAACTTCAAAAATATGGGCTACATTACGAGAGATATCCTGCTATTCTAGAGGGATACAATGATGCTGACTGGATATCTGATATAGTGGATTCCAAATATACGAGTGGATTTGTTTTCACACTTGGTAATGCAGCCGTGTCATGGAAATCCTCGAGGCAAACATGTGTTGCCCGGTATACTATGGAATCAGAGTTCATAACGTTAGACAAAATAACGGAAGAAGCGAAATGGCTTTGAAACTTCCTGGAGGATATTCCTAGTTGGCCCAAACCGGTGCCAGCGATTAGCATACACTGTGAAAGCCAATCAGCTATTGGGAGAGCCCAAAATACAATGTATGATGGTAAGTCTCGACACATACGTCGGAGACATAATACCATAGGTCAACTGCTCTCAAGTGGCATAATATCGATCGATTATGTTGAGTCGAAGGAAACCTAGCGGATCCACTAACTAAAGGTTTACCTTGAGAGCAAGTTGATAAGTCATCGAGGGGAATGGGCTTGAAGCCTATAATCTAAGAATTGTCACTGTGGAAACCCAACCTAGCTGACTGGAGATCCCAAGATCTAGGTTCAAAAGGGACAACAGAAACTTTGTGCAATTCAAAACAAGTACTGAAGAGTTTTA